>JASIRB010000933.1:0-33285 GCA_030323885.1 Branchipolynoe longqiensis | reverse complement strand
GTGGGTGTGTGAGTGAGTGGGCATGTGAGTGTGTGTGTGTGTGAGTGAGTGTGTGTGGGTGAGTGTGTGGGTGGTGAGTGTGTGAGTGTGCATGGGTGAGTGTGTGTGTGAGTGTGTTTGTGGGTGTGCGTGTGTGGGTGTGTGATGTGTGTTGTGAGTTGGGTGTTTGAGTGTGTGTGAGTGTGTGAGTGTGTGTGTGTGTGTGTGAGTGTCATGCAGTTGTTTGAGTGTTGTGAGTGTGGTGATGTCGTGAATGTGTGTGAGTGTGTGAAGTGTCGTGTGTGTGTTCGTTGAGTGTGTGTGCGGCTTGGAGTGTTGTGAGTGTGTGATGTGTGTTTGTGTGTGTGCGTCGTGTGCGTGTGTTGTGAGTGTGTGAGGAGTGAGTGAGTGTGAGTAGTGTGTGAGTGTGTGGGAGTGTGTTGTGTATGTGTGGAGTGTGTGAGTGTGTGAGATGTGTGAGTGTGTGAGTGTGTGAGTGTGTGGTGTGAGTGTGTGTGGGAGTGTGTGAGTGTGTGAGTGTGTGAGTGTGTGTGAGTGTGTGAGTGTGTGAGTGTGTGAGTGTGTGTGAGTGTGTGAGTGTGTGAGTGTGTGTGAGTGTGTGAGTGTGTGAGTGTCTGGGTGTGTGGGGTGCCGGGTGCGGAGTGGAGGAGGGCGGTGAGGGGCTGGGGTGTTACCGGTGGTTGCTGTGTGTTTGGAGGTTTGGGTGTCATGGAGGCGGTGTAGTGGACAAAGTGAAAGCAGTCTCGGATAGCTAATTACGAGGCAGGGTTCTCTAAGCTGACCGCCATTCATTTCTTTATACAACCCCCCCCCCCCACAAAATGGCAGCCGCCTCCATTCCACCATTGTTTTTCCCGATGTGCACCTCGCGCCAATGTTCCCTTTGAGTGAAAGTTCTTTTTGCCCCACACCTGTAAGTTCACTCTCCTTGTGTTTTATCAACACAATATATTTAATCTAAATTGATTTTGATTTTATTGGATTTAAAAGAAATACTCTTCCTCGTGGACCCCAACTACTATTGGTAGCTCCATATAACTTAGTACATGAATTAGGAAATTAATAATGGTATTTATATCCTTCAATGCCATGAATTACCCTAATTTAAATAATTAATCGGTTTTCTGCCGGTGGTTTGTTAGTGCTCCGATCCGCTGCACACCCCGAGCAGGCCTCGATTAACTGGCCCCGACCCACGCCGGCTCCAATCAGGTAGAAGAGTAAGCGATGTACCTGTTTCATTGCCGTGACACTCACACAAGAAGGACAGAGGTCAGGGCATTTACTGGGGCTGGGCACATACATAACGAACTGTAGGAAGAGGCGGGGAATGTAGGGTATATTGTGTCAGAGAGAGAGGAAGGAGAGAAGGGGAGGGGGAGAGGGGAGAGAGGGGGAAGGGGAGAGAGGGGCGAGGCGGGGAGGGGGAAGAGACGGAGAGGGGGAGGGGGAGCGAGAGGGAAGAGAGGGGGGGGGGGGAGGGATAGTGGGAAGGGGAAGAAGGAGAAAGCAAAACCACATGCCGACATTTCACTCTACATGTCTAACTAAGATACTGGTGTACTCATCGAACATTTATTGCTGCATAGAACGGGAATTAAATCAACTTAATTGAACCTGTAACTATTGTAAGCCACACAACCATATAATAGCTAGAATTTCAGTGTGCACCTCAGGACTTTTGAATATATGAAATCAGCACACCGGGTAGCAGCTATAGTTTACATAGAGGAAGGTCTGTGTGTGTGTGGGGGGGGGGGGGTGCTGAGTACACATACATGAATCAGTATTTCTTCTAATGTAAAATACGTGCTAGGACAATTTCAATGGTATTTCCATTAGAAACAAATATATGACAATAATCCTACCACGTTTGGTAATCAGGAAACATCTGGTTATATGTGCAAAGTGGGGATATTGGGTGTATAGTGACGGATATGGCTATACTAGGAGTGGTACCACCTTCACCATCTGAAACGTACTCTAAACCCCATCATGTTGAGTCGCAGCTTCAGTCCTTCAATCATTCAATGGAGGACCAGCGGAACTTGGAAATTCGGTATTTTTTTAATTGTTCAGAAGTCATCGCATATTATTATCGTGATGAAAATGGGAAATATTGTTGCCTAGAAACCACACTTCCTACCATTCTGGGATTAGCATGCTAATAATTCCACTACCATTGTACCAATCACCCTATCCACGCCTATCTGTCCACGTGGCTCCTTGCCTAAGAGGTCAGTGGTGCAGACTACTACCTTATTAATGACAGATGGCCTAGATTACGTGGTGCCTATGGGCTGATGAGGGTATGGCATTGCTACTAGTACTAGCTCCTAGGCCGCCTTTTTCCTACCCCCCCTCTACCCCCCCCCTACACTGGCCACATGGGACCGCCGTCAGTGGTGCCCATACAGTGCCGAAGACTTGCAGGCTTCAGCGCGCCAGTGCGACTGAAAACTCCCCAAAAACCAATGTTAGCCGTGTCAGCGAGACCGCCAGAATGAGTATAAACTAAGTAGGGTATGCGCAGCTGACCGTATTCTTCAATCAGTTTAGATAACACAACTGCGTATAGTTGGTTGGTTGGTTGTTGGAGTTTTACGTCCTGACAGCATCTTAGGTCATATCAGGATGGATACCAACTTGTGACAGTGCACACTCATGGCGACTTTACAGTGCTGCCCCACTGGGAGACCAGGGCACCAGCACTGTGTTCTGATATCCCACTCAGTCACATTATCCTGACACTGAGCCAAGCCATCCTTGTCCTATTCTAATAATGCCGAGTGCATGGCTAGGAAGCGACAAGTATCAATTTTTAAGTCATTGATTTGACTCGACCAGGCTTCGAACCCGTGGGCTCGAATCCCACGATCTACCAAAATGGGAGACGCACGTTCAACTAAATTAATTTAGATTAGAGCTGGGTCATGACGTCACACACACGCTGACGACATCCCACGGGCGTCGATCCTTCGGGTAGGTATTTGCATGTGTGTGTGGGTGTGAGTGTGTGTGGGTGGGAAGGGATGTGGGGGAGTGAGGTAGTTGGTTGGCGGGAGGAAGGCTGATTATCACGGGTGGGACGGCCATACGATACCCGACCATTATCTCCACCCCCCACCCCCTCACAAACACACACACCGCCCCCCCCCCCACACATCGCTCTCCAACCCCGCGCCCCAATCACTCAGCCTAGCGCGCCCCTGGCGGCTCCCCGCCGCACAATGCCCGACTGATTAATTCCCGGTCACAGCATTGTTCATCCGCGCGCGACAAAAGGTTACCCGTTACAACGGCCACCAATTGACACAGGAAGCAACCTCTGACACAGGAAGGAAACGGAGCGGCGGCGGCGTTCGGCGTGTATCATTAACCAGGCGACTTTCGGCGGTAACAAGCACACACAAAAAGGGGCGGGAATTCGCTCTTATTCTCGCCTGCTATTGATGATTATGCATTAGCAGACGACAGTTGTCGCAGACAATGCTTAATGACTAATCGGCGCGCGGCAGTTCGGGGGCGGATGGCAGAAACAACGTTAATCCCCATGACCGATCATTTCACACCACAATGGATCTGTTTGCAATTAACGCCCCGCCAAAAAGATACCCACGTCTCAGAATGAGCTATGTTTAAAGAAGTGGACTAACAAACAAAAATAAAAATAACTAAAAGAAGAAGGAAAATGAATTGAAGATGCTCACTTCTATCATTCACAGTCATGATGAGAATGATAAGTGTTGGAAATCTATCTAATTCAACTCTGGGTAATTAGTTAATGTGAAAAATTATGTTCAATTAGTTAGTCTCAGGAAAGTGTGGGTGAGGGTATTGTTTTCTCTATCTATATCTGTTGGTTGTTGGAATTCTACATCCTAGCAACATCTCTGGTCATATCAGGATGGGTACTGACTTGTGACAGTGCACACTCATGGCAACTTTACAGTGCTGCCCCACTGGGAGACTAGGCCACCAGCACCATCCCCTGATATCCCACCCAGTCACATTATCCTGACACCGAGCCAACCAGTCCTTGCCCTATCTTGCCATATAATGCCAAGCGCCTGGCTAGGAAGCGACAAGTACCAATTTTATAAGCCACTGGTTTGACTCAACTGGGGATTCGGCCATCTCGTCTGGTTCTCTCTCTATGTGAACATTGTGTAAGAAATAGAATATGTAAACATGCATACCTTGACATCACTCCCGGCACTTCTGTGAGGAGGCGCGATGCTCTGTTTGTCATTTTCTCTGACATCACAACCCGCGCTGCTGCCGAAGTCGTCTGTTCTGTTAGTCACGTGATCGTCACGTGACTGCTCGTACGGCGGCGCCAGCTTCGCGTCGGCGTCAGCGTCAGCGTGGCCTGTCACAATGTCCGCGTGTTCTACGTCAGTGACGTTGATGTCCGTGTCGTCAGCGTCGGCGACGCTGCTGACGTCATCGCCCATGCCGGATATATCGGAGGCGTCGGACTGATCTTGACTGAGCCAGGACCGGTCTTCTGACAGCGGGAGCTTACTGTCGGCGAAGACGGCAGAGGACAACTTGTTGTCGCGGATGACGACCGGCTTGAAGGCTGAGAAGTACTTGTCGACGTCGGCTTTGCACGGCGACTCGCGGTGAGCCGGCGGCGGGGAGCTGTGTGAATGGTGCGACATCGGCGTTGCCTTCTCATTTCCGGCGAGAATCGGATCGACCGGAAGTTGCTTGCCGCCCGTCTGCCGACTGAAGTCGAGGACGTTCCGGTAGGGGGCGGCATTGTCGTTGTAGAGGGCGAGGTTCTTGGCCCAGAAGTAGTTGAACGGGTGGACGTAAGGCGCCGGTGCCGCAGCCGCGGCTGCGTTCTTTGCCTTCCAGAAGTCGGCCATGTTTGTCTGGACCGCCTTCCCGGCATCCATGTGGAAGACGGACGGGTCTGGGGCGGGGAACGGGAAGGCGGGGTGCGGCGCCCGGGACATGTAAGCGCCAGCCGCCACGGCCATGTTAGTACACACATTGTTCGAGGCCATCGGCATGACCGGGTAGGGGTAGGGCAGGCCGGGCGCAACCTTGGACAGGAGCGGCCCGCCTTCCGCTGGGGAGAGGCGGGGACGCTTATGGTGGTCAGCGCCGGAACTTCCGCGGCTGTGACCATGGTGACTCCCACCACCACCAGCACCACCACCACCACCCGAGTGGTGTGAGTGAGAGCTCTTGGAGCTACCGCCGCCATTATTGCTACTAACAAGTCTCTTACGGCTTCCACCGTTGAACATGGCCTTGACATCCTCCCATACGTGCACCAGCTCCTCGCTTGGGTTGTCGTAGTTGAGCCTCAAGTGGCGTCGCCACGAGTTGAAGTTGGCGGCGTCCGGATGGTGGTACTTGGCGTCGGGCGTGCGGTGGAAGTGGAAGATGAACTTGTTGGGCGAGAAGAACATCTGGCAGTTGTCACATTTGATGCACTTTGCACGTGAGCTGTTGTAGCGTGCCGGAAGGAACTGCCCAGTGCAGCCCCAGCCGCATGCGTGCACCACATTGAAGGCGAAGCTCTCGGGCAGCTTTGGAGGCTCAGTGTCCTCCAGGAAAGACTTGACGAGGCGCTCGGCCTCTCGTTTGCTGATCATGCCGCAGCGCCTGGATGAGATGGGCATTGCTCCGGCACGCCGCAGGATCTCCAGCTGCACTGGAGTGCACTGCACGCAGGTTATGCCCAGCGCCACGCGCCGGTTGTGGATCTCATTGTAGCTGAAGTCCTTGAGGAGAGTGTTGGAGATCTGAGCCAGGCAGAGCCGCTCATTGTGGTCGATCATGAGGCTGACGATGTACTCACCGTGCAGGAGCACCGTGCCCACCTGGTTCTGGCGAGGGAGGCCAACCAGGGGCGGACTCATGCCCGGCGATTTGGTTGACCCGGGGCTGGGGGCCGGGAGAGCAGGCGGCGAGCTGCGGGGTGAGCCGATGTACAAGTTGGCGCGGGAAAGCTCGGCGTTCAGCGTGGGCTTGTGATGGTGCATGGAGAGAGGGGAGGACGGGTTGGATCCGGCCATTGCCTCGGCGGCCGCCGCTGCGGCGGCGGCGGCGGTGACGGAGGCGGCGGTGACGGAGGCGAAGCCTAGCGGCGGCGGGTGATGCGGCGGTGGCGGCGTGGCAAGGCCGAGGGACGCTGGCGGGGTCTGCCGGGGGTCCGTCATGGTCGACAGCATGGTCAGCACGCAGCCTCCTACCCTGACGAAATCTGCTGATCCAATCTCTGAAACAAAGCAGATCAAAAGTCGTCAGTGTCTTTGTGAGACTTCTGATGTGCACGGACACGAGGGGGAGATCCACACAGTGTGCACGTATATGGACGGTGATAGTAACAATAACAACAGGCCGGCGCGTCGCATTACATCTTCGGCGCGGTCTGCTACCGTGACGTCACGGACCGCTGAACCCCCCTCCCCCCTCCTCCCCACCTTCCTTGTTTGGCGGAAGCAAGATTAAAGAGAGATGTAGCAGACATATCGTTCCTTCCACCCCCTTCAACAATCCTTAGCACAATCCTCCAGCAATCCTATCACGACAGCCCCCACCCTCCCTCTCCCTCCTTTGAAGCTGGGTGGGGCGCCCTGTGACTTCCTGTTTGGGGAGCGAGTCACGTGATTAAGTCAGGGCTCCAGTCCCGCCAGGGTAATCATCGTGTGTTATCGGATTGTGGGGCGGGTTGATATGAGTGGTCGGCCTTCTCCAACCACCACCTTACACTCCCCCCCCCCCCAATCCCCTTCCCCTCCCCCCTCCATCCCCTCTCTCCCTCCCCTCCCCCTCTGCTCCTCTCCCCTCCCCACACCCATCCCCTTCCTTCCTCTCCCCCTTCCATTACCGCACTCCCTCCACCTCCCCATACCATCCCCCCCTCCCACTTCTCCTCTCGCCCCCCTCATCTCACCTATACCACACACGAGGTGGGAGCATCATACCACCCCTTTCCCCAAGACACACACACACTTCAGTTCCACACTGCGTCAACGTGCATCAACGTTCTAGTTCTCCCTACCCTCATCCTCGTATCCTGAGCACAGACTTGACATGTATCTTATATCCAACGCCCTCTATACACCGCCACACCACTATCTCTCCCTCCCTCTCTCTCCCTCTCTCTCTCACTCTCTCTCCCTCTCTCTCATCTCTCTCCTCTCTTTCTCTTAATCTCTCCATCTCTCTCCCTCTTTCCCCGCATTCTCCCTCCCCTCCCGCCGCCTCTCTTCTTCCCTCTCCCTCTTTCTACCGCCCCTCACTCTGCCTCCCTCTCTTTCCCTCTCTCCACCTCTCCCTCACTCTCCCTCTTTTCCCCTCTCTCACTCTTTCTCACATTGCTCTTCTGCAGCCTCTTCCGCATTCTCTCAATGTTCTTCCAACCGTTCCGTCGGGCAGGTCCAGACAATACGATGCAGGACCAACACTCCTCTTTTCAGCCACACACGGCCGTCCACACTTCTTTCCCGCCCGCCTGCTCATCCCATCCCATCCCACCTCATCCCATCCCATCCCAACCGATCTCATCCTATCCCATCCCACCCCATCCCACTCCATTTCGCCTGCCCGCTCATCCCATCCCATCCCACCTCATCCCATCCTAACCGATCTCATCCTATCCCATCCCACCCCATCCCACCCCATCCTGCCTGACCACTGAGCCCACCTCATCCCACCTCATCCCATCCCATCTCATCATATCCCATCCCACCCCATCCCGCCTGCCCGCTCATCCCATCCCATCCCACCTCATCCCATCCCAACCCATCCCATCCTATCCCATCCAATCCCATCCCATCCCACCCCATCACGCCTGCACATCCCATCCCACCTTATCCCAGCCCACCTCATCCCATCCCATTCCACCTCATCTCACCTCCCACCCCATCCCATCCGCCACCCGCTATCCCATCCCATCCCACCTATCCCATCCCAACCATCTCACCCAATCCCATCCACACCATCCCACACCATCCCGCCTGCCCGCTCATCCCACCCCATCCAACCTCATCCCAACCCATCCCACCTCACTATCCATCCCATCTCACCCCATCCACCCCATCCCGCCCCCCATCCCGCCTCTCTGCTCATCCCATCCCATCCCACCTCATCCCATCCCAACCCATCTCACCCTATCCCATCCCATCTCACTCTATCCCATGCCATCCCACCCCGTCCCGTCCTGTCCACCCGCCCGTGTCACCAGGCACCAGGCAATTTGCCGTGGCCGTCGCGGCCCCACAATTGGAACTGCCAGATTACTTTGATTCAATTTGCCCAATTGCACACGGCACACCCGATACATATCTGCGGGGACGCGGTCCCCGCCAAACACAATCACGTGCCCGCACCGCCAGGGAACGACGCGCCCATAATTACCCGCAACGCGAGAATCTCGCCGAATCCCACGCCGCGCCCCGCCCTCTGCCCGGCCCTCCGCCCGGCCCTCCTCCCGGCCGTCCTCCCGGCCCCCCTCCCGGCCCGGCCCGACCCAGCTACTGCCGCCACGAGGTCCCCCAGAGCCCAGGCTGCCCGCGCAACCACCATTGTGACCAGTGTAAGCACGTGCAAACACCCCCCCCCCCCTCCCCACGTCCAGCTCCCCCTCCCTGCCCCCCCCCCCCCCTCCATTCCTTCCTCCCTCCCCTCTCTCCCCACCATCCTGCACCACAAAATGTGATAAATGTAATAATTTCTGATCACATTGTGTCAACGCAAAGCAAGTCGGTGAAATTGCTCCGCGCCGAAACTGGAGCCGCCCGGCGCCAATAGTGGGGAACCCCCGGGGAATCCCCCACGCTGATGACGTCAGCAGAGCGCAGACGACAAGCGTCATAAGGCACGTTTTGCGCCGGTGTTTGGGGTGTTTATGTTAAATTATGGCGCGTTTTATAATTGAGTTGACTTTGACTAGAACAAATCTACATCCCATACATGTTTGACTGTGAGGAATATGAATGCACATATCATACATATTTATTCATCAACTAGGCTGGTTTTCTACACACTTCCTTCAGAAATGTATTATTATTATTATTATTATTATTTTAACCGCGGTCTATTTACAGAATTAATGTGCTGGAGCTGCCGTGCTTGATTATATAATGCTAGTAATAGTATATTATATAATAACATTCTAATTCTACACCTCTTCTTTTTTTAACCCAACAATGTTATACCAAATAGTTTATTGTAATAATTACAAATTCAACAATCACGACAAATGATTATATTAAATAACATCAAATATAAAAGAATCTCATATTTATTAATTCGGTAGGTCGGTTTGCCCAGCTAGATGTCACTACTCACAACTAATATTTCTATTTGACTACTTATTTAATTATTGTTAATTGATTAATTCTAATGATTATCGATCTACTAAATATGAGCTATTATTGTTGATCATCTATTCAACCATTGATATCATATCCTGCTCTTATCATTGCCTTATTAATTGTACGTATGTGTACTCCTGTAAATAAAAGTGTGATATCGCCCATACAATATATACCTCGTTGCTCCCGCTTGCTTACATGTATAGATATGTATATTTGTATATTTATGTGTATATGTAATAATTCTACCATTAAGATATGTACAGTAACAGGAGAAAAGTAAATGGTAAGACAATAAGACAAGAGTGCGGTAAAAAATTGCTTCCGACCGAGTGGCGAAAGCAGCCCTCCAGAGGAAGGGGGGGGGGGGGCGGGGCAGACGCCTGCTGGGCACCCATCCCACCCCATGAGAGGGGGGGGGGGGGGTGTGTGTGTGTGGAAGGAGCCACTATAGAGCTTATTACCCGCGATAAAGTGGTTCATCCCTATTCATATATATATATGTATATATATGTGTATATATATGTATATATGTATATATATGTATATATATTTATATATATGTATATATATATTTATATATATGTATATATATATGTATATATATGTGTATATGTAAATATGTGTATATATGTAGTAAGTCAGCCTCACGAAAATGGGCCAATTGGTGGTCAATTTAAGATGTCGGCATCGACGAGGTATATATGTATGTATGTGTATATATGTATATATGTATACATGTATATATGTGTATATATATGAATATATATATATGTATATATATGTATATATATTTTTTTTTTATATGTATATTTGCACATATGTGTAAATATATGTATATATGTATAAGGTGTATAAAGAATTATGCAAATATAGGTAGGCGTAAAATACATTATGCCCTGTCGAATGTTTAACCAAGGTTATTACGAAATGGTCTATTGATTCATTGCCACTATGCCACTTTGCTGCGAGCCTGCTCCGGCGGTGCTTCGGTCCTGCGTTGGCCTATAAATACACCGTCGGAGCGCCTGCCTCGCCCCACTTGCTTGTTTTTTATTTTACGTGCACATCGTCATGGGATGTGTGCACTGAGCCGTCACTTGCTTGCTGTTGAGTACTGTCGAGGCCTGTCACCGCTGGTCGTCACTACTCAGTTCCTGGTACTTTGATATGCCTTTCTGCTTGAGTTGTGGAGTAACACATAGTGGGGAGGAGGCAGGGAAGTGTGTGCGTTGTACTAAAGAGAAGGAGGGGAAAGGCTAAGGCCGGACGACCAGGCGGATGACGGCGTTAAAAATGGCAAGTGAGGCAGTGAAGCAGGAGGAGGCGGGTGAGCTGGCAGCTGGAATTTCGGTAATTAATTAGGAAGACTGGGAGCAGGATATATTAAAGGATATCGAGCGAATGGAGCTGAAGAAGCAGGTGAGGCAGTTGGAGGAGAAGCGGGAGAGACTTCAGAAGGAGGAGGAAGGTGAGGAACGGGTGTGTGAAGCAGCAGACGTGCAGTTGAGAGCAGTGGAGCAGCAGCAGGTACTGGACGAGGTGGTACCGGCGCAGCCGGCAGCCATGTTGAATAAGGAGGAGGATGGCGGCCATTCATCATATGGCCGCTCACGGCGTCGGTCACGTGGTAGGCGGTGTCACCACCATGCGAGCTCTAGCTCGCGGAGTGGTAGCTCTTCTCGGAGAAGGAAGGGTAAGTGGTCACTACGCAAATTTACTTATGGCCAGAAGAAGGTGCGTAATCTTAATCCTCATGAACTTATCCATGCTACAGCTAAATGGGCTTTAAATATTGAGGGGATGACATTGGCTGACCACCGTGCGCTGTTGGAGCATATTGGCTTCATTAGTCTGCGTGCAATGACTTATGACTTTGCGGATGCCGCTCACATTGAGTACGATAATTCTATACGGTAATTTGTTGAGGCAACAGGTTTTGCTGCATTCGGTAAAGCGAACACTGGTACGAGTGTGTCATACTATGGGCCTTCAAGTATGAAGTTTAAGCGTCCTCAACGGAGTGAATATAACGGGAAGCGTACCAATGCAGCAAAGTTGGTAAATGATAGGAAGGTGTGTTTCCGTTCGAATAGTGAGGCGGGTTGCTTCAAATCCGAGGAGGACTGCATATTTGGACATTTTTGTTCAAAATGTGGTTCGAAAGATCATCGTCGTCAAAAGTGCAAGGACTGACCAAATAGTAATCGACGAATTGTTGGTGAGCCCCCAGGAATCAACTCGCAGTGTCAGGAGGTGTTAATTGAGGGCCCCGTGTCGGATTGTGCACAGGTGTGTATGACCAATACAGTTGATATGCTGAATAGCTGTATTGAGGCCGGTGATAGTGAGTGTGTGGCAATGTTAGCTGGGTCGGTGTTTGCCGGGAATGTGGAACAGCTTGGTGGTACTTCAGGTCGGAGTGGTGTGTTAGCTGGGGAACAAGGTGGATTACCCGGCCAATTATCCGACATGGGCCGGTCGAGTGAATTGGTTGATGATTGTGCATCGCCAAATGTTGACATTTCGGATGGGACGTCTTGTGGTGGAACTCAAGCGGACAGTTCTTGTGAGACGGGCGACGGACTGATTAAGCCTGCTGAACATTTCTTGACTGATCCTGGGGGTTTGCACAGTTGGGTTAATCTTGAAATGTTGGCAGCTGATATATTGGTTGTTTCAGATCTGTTGGGCGGTGGTGGTTGGGAGGTGACCCTGTATGAATATATTGATGGACCGTTTTGTACTTTCCATGTTGCAATTGATTGTGTTAATGGGGTTTGTGGTTGTTGCCACTATATAGGTGGCAGGTTGTCTCAGTTGAAACCGTGTAGGTTCTTTTCAGAACTGTTTCTGTGGGGTGATGTGGATCCTGAATGGCAGTTCATATTGAGGGGGGTTGTGTTTGGTTTCGCTGTAATAAATGCTGATTGTCGCTTAGCTTATGAACCTATCGGGAATTGTAATAAGTCATGTCGAGACAGGCGTATTATTAATAGTAAATTGGTGAAGGAAGTCGAGGCAGGGATAATTTCGAAGGTGGAGGATCGACCCAGTTGCATTCATGACGTATTCGTGGTCCCTAAGGATGGGCGGGGATGGAGGCAGGTGTGTTGTGGATTGTAGTCAACCGGACGGTAGTTCGGTAAATAATATGACTGATAATTGTTGTGTTAAGTTTAGTCACAATCACGGTAGCGGAGTTGATGAGTGAAGGTGACTATTTAGCAGCAGTAGATATAAAGGATGCTTACAGAGTGTCCATTCATCCCCGGGATAGACCAAGACAGGGTATTAAATGGCGTTTTGAAGGCGATCGTGATTATATGTTTATGGAGGATAACCGTTTGTGTATGGGGTTATCATCGAGTCCTTAAATTTTTTCGAAAATCTCGAATTTTGTGGTTAGATGTGCTTTGCGAGAGGGGGTGGAGAGGGTTGTTAACTACTTAGATGATTTTTGCATTATAGCGTCTACTGCAGACGAAGCGGCACGAGATCAGTTGGTGCTTGTGAGGCTACTAAGACGATTGTTTAAAAAAATTAGTTTTCATAAATTAATAATGCCGACAACAGAGATTAGATTCCTTGGGATCATTATTGATACAGTAAATTTGGAGATGCGCCTTCCTGAGGATAAGATACTGAAGCTAGTTAGAATACTTTAAACTTTCGTCGGTCGAAGACGGGCTACAAGAAGGGAGCTTGAACGATTAGGAGGGCTCCTCGCGCATTGTGCGAAAGTAGTGAGAGGCGGGAGGACCTTTACACGGCGCATCTATGATACGATTGCAAAGTTGAAGCGTCCCTACTATAAAGTTAGGCTTGGATCTGGATTTAAGGAAGATATTCAGTGGTGGCTAGCATTTGTGCATAGGTTTAATGGTACAGTAGCGATTTGGGGGAAGTTTGCTGTTGTTAATCCTGTGTATACGGATGCTTCGACTTGGGGGTTTGGAACATTGCAAGGACAGAGCTGGATTGTAGGGACTTTTGACAGGCGAGACAAAGTTGACTTGCATTTGGTAGTGGGACATCACTTTGTGTCACCGGATGCTAAGTCGTGCGAGGCGCACATAAATGTTAAGGAGATGTATAGTGTTTATGCGGCAGCGGTGCATTGGGCAGAATTTTGAACGGATAAGGCGATACTAGTGGTGACAGATAATGCCACGGTCCAGGCTGCCTTATGCACTGGTAGATCTAGGTCAGTGGGGGTGATGTTCTATGTACGGCACCTCTTCTGGCTGGCGGTTGAATACAATTTCACTGTGTCATCGACCCATATTGCTAGTGTCTGTGATGCGTTGAGTCGCCTGAATGAGGAAGGTTCCCTAAAAAGCCTTCGTTCTGCCAATATCGCATGTAGTATGTGCTGTAGTAATATTTTTTATAGTGATTCCATTTGTTTCAGGACTGGCGGTTTTGAGGAGGGAACAGAGGGTCTACCAGCAGCAGTTCTACGCCCCAAACTCAGTATTGACTAGGGGCGTTCAGATTAAAAAGTATATGGAGTTCATTGAGGAATTTGCGGGTGATTTCATTCCTTTGCCATGCCCATCAGATCAGGTAGCCCTTTATGCGACATGGCTGTCACGATCGTTGAAGTATACTTTGGTAATTAATTACTTGAGTGGACTAAATTATTTTCTTTGTCCGAATAGCTCGCCTCCTATTGACTATAAAGATTTTGCCCTACAGACTACTTTGAAGGGGATTAGGAGGGTGAAGGGAGATGCGCCACATCGGGCGGCTCCCCTCCTGCCACCAATGCTTAGAAAAATGTTCAGTTGTCTGAAGGGGTCTGTTGGTCATACGGCTTGGTGAGCAGCGGTGTTGACTAGTTTTAGAGCACTTTTGAGGAAGTGTCAAGTGACGTTATCAGATGCCGTACTAAAGAGGGCTGATTTAAAAAATTTCGGTTGGGGTATGATAATTCGGGTTACACATTCAAAGACAATCCAGTTTGGCCAGCATACCCTAGAGATTCCGGTGGCGAATTGCCCAGATTTGTCACTATGTGCAGTATATTGGGTGAGGCGGCATTTTGCCGAGATCCCAGCAGAGCAGTATGAGCCAGCATTTCGGATTCCCGAAGATGGGGTGGGTCAGTTCCATTGACATACGACATCTACCAAGGAATGTTAAAACTTTTTGCAAAGAGGGCTGGTCTAGATCCGTCGGAAATTTCATCGCACTCGCTGATAAGGGGAGGGTGCACTTATCTTGCATTATGCGGGGTTTCCTTAGAGGAACTCCGACTAAGGGGGGACTGGTCGAGCGATTCAATCTATGCTTACTTAAAGACGCCTATGGCTATGAGAATGGTGAGTGATATTAGGGTGGCTACACTATTAGCGGACAACTAACTCGAGAGGGTATGGGTTGGGGGACACTCTTTAAGTGTCTTTGGGTATTCCGAGCCATTGGTCGAGATATATTTATAAAGTTGCCAATCCATTTGCCTCTCTTGTCTCGTTTATTATTTGTAGCTACTCCTATAAGGCGTATAAAGAATTTTGCAAATATAGGTAGGCGTAAAATACATTATGCCCTTTCAAATGTTTAACCAAGGTTATTACCAAATGGTCTATTGATTCATTGGCACTATGCCACTTTGCTGCGAGCCTGCTCTGGTGGTGCTTCGGTCCTGCGTTGGCCTATAAATACACCATCGGAGCGCCTGCCTCGCCCCACTCGCTTGTTTTTTATTTTTATTTTTGTTACCGGTACGGGTATTCCAAGCCATTGGTCGAGATATATGTATAAAGTTGCCAATCCATTTGCCTCTCTTGTCTCGTTTATTATTTGTAGCTACTCTTATATATACATACTTAAATACACCCACTAGTGGATGTGGCATGGTTGTTGATTTATTTAAAAAAAAAAAAAAATTCAGGCTGGGTTTACACTGTCCATAGCATATAAGCTTGAATACTCGGGCTTGTTTTCAATGCTGGCCAGCTGTAGTGGTGGAGTTATCATATCATACAGTAGCAGCTGATAAGGTGCTTGATTGCCTGAATTACACAGTAGCAGGTAAATGGTTGCTTAGTATGGTTAGTCGTCTATGTTAGTTTTTTTCAGATTTGTTTGGTATATAAATATGTTATTTTGTTCTAGTCTTATTACTAGACTAGCCTCCTCATATTTACATATCATATGCTGGCACATGGTTGTTAGGTGTGTTATCTGGTTAATTTTGGCATGGTTACCTTCCATTGACCTTCCCGCTGGTGGGCCGTGACATATCACATGCCCCCTTGCAGTACGGCTTAGTGGGGGTTTTCTAGCCTTATTTTGCACAGATATTTTTGGTATGTTTTTAGGTCAGGAATTTGTCGTTCCTTTACCGTTTGGGCGTTCCATGCCTTGGCAGCCATTTCCAGTGTGCTTCTTTTTGTGAGCTTTGATTTGGCTTCTGGTCTGCCTTAGTAGTGGCGCATTATTTGCTCTAGTTTTCCTTTGTGGTTTCGTTAGGAGTTTAATGTCTTGACTGTAGTCATATGCTAATATTTTGAGGTGAATTATTCTCCTATTTTTTATTAATTTTACTTTAGTTCTTTTGTATATGTAATAGGTGGGGTGCAGTTTGTCTACTTTTGGGCAGATTTTTAGGGCTCTGTTCTGCAGTATTTACAGTTTTTTTAGTAGTTCATTTTTCGCACCCATGTAGATTACATCCCCATAGTCAAAATAGGGGAGCACCATGCCTTTGAAGATTTTTACATGTCTTGTATTGTGTAGGCTCTTAGCTTTGCAAATAGCCAGAGTTTGTGGTTTATTTTTTGGATGATTTTTGTTATACATAGGTTGTAGTTTAGTTGGCCATCCAACTCAAGGCCTAGGTATTTATACTGGTCTACATTTTCTAATCTTTGGTTTCCTAGCTTACAGTGTAGCTTCCTTTCTGGTGTTTATTTATGTGAGAAGAGTACTGTTTTTAATTTGCTTGCATTGATGGTTATTTTATTGGACTCACACCATTCGTCCAGTTTTAGTAAAAGCTTATTTAGCTTACTTATTACCTCCTCTTCTGTGGTGCCCTTTGCATATATGACTATGTCATCCGCATATCGTTGGAGGGATTCAGATTGCAGCCATTTTTCAAGGTTGTTTATGTAGATTATAAAGAGCAGTGGCCCTAGTACTGACCCTTGGGGTACACCACATGTGACAGGCTGGTTGTCTGATAGTGCATTGTTTATTTTTGTTTTGTTGTTGTCTGTTGTTTAGGTAGCATTTTATCCAGTTCATAGTGTTGGATTTTATGCCCGTAGTTTTTAGTTTTTCTCGTAGTATATTATGGTCTACCATGTCGAAAGCTTTACTAAAGTCAATGAAGGCTGCTCAAACTAATTGTTTTTGGTTCATTGATGCCAGTAAGTAATTTGTTAGGTTTGCTATTGTTTTTGAAGTGGAGTGCAGTTTCCTGAAGCCACCTCGTCTTTTGTTTAGTTTTTGTTTTTTTCAGGTGTTCATTTATGTGCCTATGGAACACTTTTTCAATGAGTTTTCCTGGGGTTTGTAGAATTGATATTGGCCTGTAGTTTCCCATGTTTTGCTTGCCTACCGCTTTTGTGGTTGGTGGTGATGGTTGCCATTTTCCAGGCTGAGACAAAGCGCCCTTGTTCAAAGGAGATGTTGAATAGGTCTACCATAGTGGCCGGGATGGTTTGGAGTGCCTCTTTCAGTATTTTTGCTGGGATTTAATCTATTCCACTTGGTTTATTTGTGTCTATGTCATTTATTAGCTTTTTTAGCTCTGCTATGTCAGTTTTGCAGGTGGGGATTTCGTGCTGTACAGTTCCTGATCTATTTTCCCATTTTTTTGTGAATTTCTGACAGTTTTTGGCCCACCGTGGCGAAGTGTATATTTAGTTTGTTTGCTGCATATTTGTTTGTATATTTAAATGTGCTCAATGAGATAAGATATGCTGATTCAGTGACAACGAATGATGTGTGTACGTCACACGAGGCAGCTGCTGGTTTAAGTGTGTATTGTGGTTGATAGTGCAGCCGTCCGGGGTAGGTTGAGTCTGTGCAGGGGTGGGGCCCGGGGCGGTGATCCCTGCGCCCGGCCACCTCCTCCCCGGGGACCCGATGGACCCTGCCGGAGCTCAGGCTACCCTCCCATCCTACCCCGCCTGTCCCCTCCACACACACATCACCCACGTGGTTACCTCATTCCCCGCCACTGCAATGTACGCCGGCCCGGCCTCAGCCTACCCAGTCCCATATAAACACCATTTCCCAAATATAATCAATTGTCATTTCTCAGGGACCAAGGTATTCGGAGAATAAGATGATGGGCGGCGGGCAGAGCAGGATGCAGGGCGGGCGGCAGGGCGGGCGGCAGGGCGGGCGGCAGGGCGTGCGGCAGGGAGGCGGGCAGGGCTTGAGGCAGGGCGGGCGGGAGGGCGGGAGGCAGGGCGGGCGGGAGGGCGGGAGGCAGGGCGGGAGGCAAGGCGGGAGGCAGGGCGGGAGGCATGGCGGGGGCTAGGGCGGCAGGCAGCGCGAGAGACAGGGCAGGATGCAGGGAGGCAGGGCGGTAGGCAAGGCGGGCGGGGACTTGCTGCATTGAGTCAGGGGTAATAGGAAGTGTTTAAAAAGCGCTGCCGCCTCGGCCACCTCCACCCCATTCCGCCCTGCCCGACTCGGCCCAGACCCGCCGCCGCCGGAGGCATAAACCCCCGCCAACTAAATCCACCACGGGCACCTCGGCAAATTGCCTGAGATCATTCCGACATAATTCACTTGGAAAAATATTAAACTTTACGCATCTGGTAATGGAAATTACCGCAACTGTTTTATCCGCGGGGCGGCAGGGGACGGGGGACGGGGAAGGGTGGGGGGCGGCGGCGGGCGGCGGGAGGGGGGCGGCAGGCGGCGGGCGGCGGGCGGCGGGCGGCGGGCGGCGGCGGCGGCGGGCGGCGGGCGGGGGGCGGCAGTCGATGCTGATTTGATAACCGCGCGCCGGCTACAATTACATGTCATCCGGGCGAAATTACACGAAGCCCTTGTGATAATTGAGTCGGCCCCGCCGTTGCCACCGTCCCGGGCCGAGGGCGCGCCGGGCGCCGGGAGGAGGAGGGGTGGAGGCGGGGAGCGCGGGGAACGCGGGCGGGGTGGAGAGGTACGAGGGGCGGCGCGCCGCCGAAATATTGTTTCAGAGTTAATCCACATTGCTATTTCCAGCACATCAATCCCGAGTGACCAGTGATGCGCAGGCGCGCGACGGAACACAGGGATGCGGGTGGGTGGGTGGATAGGTGGGGGTATGGGGTTGGGGTGTGGAGTGTCGGGGATGAGGAAGGGCGAGATGGTGGGATAGGGGTGAGCGAGGGAGAGTAATGGGAGGAGGGCGGGGAGAGGGGGGGGGGGGTTAGGATAAAGAAGGATGGGGCGGAGGAGGAAGGAGGGGGCATGGGCGCAGGGAAGACGGAGCGGAACGTGGGATTGGAATGGCGGCGGAGTGGTGGAGGTGGTGGTGGAGGTGGTGGTGGAGGTGAGGGTAGGGGGGCGCGTATAGGGCACGTCGCAAATAACAGAAATAAGGAGGAATGATATCGTGATTTGTGGGCGCTTTGATCGGCGGGCCGGCGCGGGCCGTAGTCAGCGGGTGGCCGGGCCGCGGCGCCGGTTTAACCGGCACCAAGACGGATAGGTGAGGCCCGCCCCGACCCGCCGACCCCGCCTGGCATCAATATGCCCACGATGACCACTGCCTAACTTACAAAACAAAGTTTGGTGATAAATACGTGCCGCAGGTCGCCGGGGCCGGGGGCCGTGTGTGCTGCGAATAAACAACAAACAAATTGTGTGTGGGAGTGGAGGGGGTGGGGTAGGGGCAGGGGGTAGGGGGAGGCAGAGCAGGATGGGGATGGGGATGGGGAGGGTGGGGAGAGGGGAGGGATAGAGAGAAATGAGGGGGATGGGGTGGGAAGCGCGATGGGGATGGGAGGTAAGGATGGGGTGGGGAAGGGGAAGGGGAAGGGGAAGGGAGGGGAGGCCTGCGGAGGGGAGCGGGGGGGTATAGAGGAAGATGGGGTGCGGTAGGGGTGGGTAGGTAGGTGAGTATGTGTTTGTGGGTGAATGTTAGCTATGGGGTGTTTTTGGGTGTTTGTGTGCAAGGATATGGGAGGAGACGGTTGGTAGCGGGATAATAGGCTCGGAAATTGGTCGAGGGTGGAAGACAGGATGGCGTGTGTATGTTGGGTAAGGGGGAGGGGGGTTCTGTGTGTGGGGAGCGGGTGAAGGGGATGGATTTGTGGGGGGGGGGGCGGATGACATAGAGAAGGGTGGGGAGAGGCTGGAAGATGTTGTTGGATTTGTGTGTAGGTGTTGCTCGGGGCCTTGTTTGTAGGGTGGATGGGATGGAAGTGTAGAGGTCGGGGTGGAAAGGGGTGGGGTGGGGTGGGGGTGGGGGTGGGTGGGGTTGGGTGGGGTTGCCGGGGAGAATAGAGGAATATGGAGCAGGGGGGCGGAGGTAGGTTTTGTGTTTGTATGTGGGTGTGTTGTGTGTTTGTCTGTGTGGGGTGGATTTGTGCAGTGGTACTGATGTAATACGGTGTGTGTGTGGGCGGGAGTGGGTGTGGGTGGGTGTATATGGGGGTGAGGGGTGAGGTGATGGTGCTCGTGAGTGGTGGATGGGGGCAGCGGGTGTGGGTGTATGTGTGAGGTAGGGCCTGGGGTGGCCTGTGAGTGGTGGATGGGGGTGGGCGTATATGGGGGGTGAGATGGTAGGTGTGAGGTGGTGAATAGCTGGGGGTGGGTGAAATTGTGGATGGGGTGGGCGTTCATGGCGGTGGATCGGGTCGGTGTGGGGTGTGAGGTGGTGGATAGAGGTGGAGTGTGAGGTGTTGGATGGGGGTGGGAGTGCATGGAGTGGGTCGGATGGGGGTGGGGGTTGAAGTGTTGTGGATTTAAGTGCTCGGTCAGTCGAGAGGTGGGATGTGTGGGCGGTGATGAAGGCAGTAGGGCAGGATGGCGTGGAAGATTGTGAATAGTGGAGAGCTGAACTGAGTAGGAAGGTACAAACAATTGCTGGGATGGTCACGTGAGCACGAATGACATCACGTAGTCACGTGGGGCATCACGTAGTCACGTGGGGCATCACGTAGTCACGTGAGGCATCACGTAATCACGTGGGGCATCACGTAGTCACGTGGGGCATCACGTAGTCACGTGGGGCATCACGAAGTCGCGTGGGGCATCACGTAGTCACGTGGGACATCACGTAGTCGCGTGGGGTACCGTGCATCAGGTGTGGGAATGAGGGACGAAAAAAGAAAGGAGGGAGGAGAAAGTGACAGGGGAATGTGTAACATGGATGTATTTGAAGATGCAAATGATTGGTGTTTATACAGCTAGAGGAGGCAAGTAGTAAAGCGCCACCTATATCGAAATTGGGACACTTCGTTTTATAGTGCCAGTTTGAGAAGTGCACATTGTCGGTACCCGTCCTGATATGCCAGGACGTAAAATTCCAACAACCAACCAACCAAGCTGTATACTAATCAAAATACTGGGAAATCTACTAGATTTGCTTTGATGAGATAACAATTAGGCCTACATGAGTCTCAGAGTTGTGATTTCATTTAGCATTGTCTTACCATGTGAGTGAAGCAGCCTGCACACTCATTTATATATTACATATGAACAGTCGTCATGCATAACAGAAACAACAAGCAAACCGAATTGGTTGAGGAGAAGTTATTCAAAATCTGTCCCGATGTGATGACATATGCTGGAGTTTGGTCGTGCGGCAGAATTAGAAATTTACCTAACATGCATATCGCTCAACGAGGGATTATCTGTGAGGTGGTCTGTTCTTTGTTTATACTCCCATAATTCATTATAGAGTTATAGAGCTTGTATGGACTTAGTGGATGTCACTATCTGCTGTATTACTGAGCTGCGTGTGTATGTAGGCTCCCACGTACAGCTACCCTGACACGTGGCCTGTGTCCAGGTTGTGTTAGAACAGCGATGACAGCGGCACGATGCAACCCAGACCCGCCTTGCTCTTCTTCCTGCCACGCCCCTGCCAGGCCCCGCGTCCTCCTCCACCCCGCCCGTCCGCCGCGCCCGTCGGTCCGCCCGGCCCGCCCACCGGGCTTTCTGGGGCCGAGCCCGCCTAAAGCCTGCAGTGTCGACGGCCTTTCCCCGCTCTCTACCCACCTGTGTGTACCTACCTACCTGTCTGCACGCAACCGGTCCATATGCTACTGATATACACCGCCTTCATCCCAACCACTCCCCCCATTCCACCCACCCCTCCTCCATCCCTCCACACACCTCCCCCACACACACACCCACAGCCAGCCCCACGTTCCTGTACCTACAGTCTGCACGGAACCTGTAATCAAACATGTGTGTACTATCGTGTTCATCACAGCAATACTGCTGACTTTCCTCGGCTATAGGTCGCGGGCTTATCACGTGTTAACCCGCACACAGTGACAATACAGCGTGGGTTTCATGTGAACATATACTATATATAGACCAGCTCCTGTTGGTTTAAAGAACATCAATCGCCTTAATCAATTACAACACAAAATTACAAAGTCATGCCAGTATTATTATTTTACTTTTTGTTTCTTTGAAAGCCAAAGCAGCAATGCTATTTATATATGTATATATGTATTGCTGGGCAGGTTTGCTGTAGTGAGGGTTGACATAGATATGAAATTGTTTATTGAATAAGACATGAGTGATGTGAGGTGAGGTGATGTAATGTGATGTCAAGTGATGTAGAGTGACGTGAGGTCATGTGAGGTGACTTAGGGTGACGTGGGGTGATATAGGGTGAGGTGAGGTGATATATGGCGATGTGAGGTGATGTAGAGTGACGTCAGGTCATGTGGGGTGACTTAGGGTGACGTGGGGTGATACACGGTGAGGTGAGGTGAGGTGATATAAGGTGATGTGAGGTGATGTAGAGTGACGTGAGGTTATGTATGCTGATGTGAGGTGATGAAAGGTGATGTGAGGTGATGTAGAGTGACGTTATGTGTGGTGATGTGAGGTGGTATGATGTGATATGATATCGATTATGTTGACATGAGGTGATGCAAGGTGATGTGAGGTGATGTATGGTGACATGAGGTGATGTGTGGTGATGTGAGGTGGTGTTGGTTGATTGGTTGTTCGAGTTTTACGCCCTGGCAACATTTAAGGTCATATAGTGAGTAAACAAAGTCTTTGACCAGGATTTCTATGTGTATGTCAAAAGTAATTCTGTGTGCTTCCGCTTCAAATATATCGAAACCAGTTAACCATTTAAGATGAATGTTACTTAAAAGTAAAATAAAGTAGATTATACTGATCAACCTTCGATATTTATGTAAAGAAAACCACACAAAAAGCCCCAACAACGCCAAACCATCAGATTTTGCAGCATTACGGTGAAAGAGTACGTTTTGGTATTGGTTATGACTTGTAGGTGGCATGACAGATTGTGTGTGATGACGTCAGTGATGACGTGCATGAGGATGACGTGTGTGACGTCAGAGTTGCTGGTGGCTGCGCGACAGGGCGGGATGGCCGACTCGGTAAGAGTACTGGCTGGCTGCCCATGCGGGAAGTTGTGGGTTCGAACCCCGGGCGTGTCAAACCAATGCCTTGCAAAATTTATATTTGTCGCCACCTCGCACCGTGTTAAGGATTAATAGGATAGGGCGAGGACTGGTTAACAGGATAATGTGACTGAGTGGGATGTCGGGTCATAGTGTCGACAGCCTGGTCGCTATAAAGTGGATACTGAGTGCGCATACGTGGATACACATCCTGATATGACCTTGATGTTGCCAGGACGTAAAACCCTAACAACTAACCAACCAGTTGGTCCCTGCGTCAGTCTGCCTGCGTCATATACTACTTACGCAGTCACAGCAGGTGGCCTGATTTCCCAGTGGGGCAGCACTATCAAGTCGCCATGAGTGCGCACTGCCACAAGTTAGTACACGTCCTGATATGACTTTTGATGTTGCTAGGACCTAAAGGTAAAACCCCAATAACTAACCAAACAGCTGGTGCCTGCGACAGTCTGCCTGCGTCATGTACTACTTACGCACTCACAGCACTGTAGCTCTCTGTACGCAAACTGAACACACCATTTCATGCCTGTTGAGCCATAAGTGTAGGGCATGAGCAGTTTGTGTATGCTGGTTGGTTGTTGGAGTTTTACCTCCTGGCGACATTCAAGGTCATGTCAGGACGGGCAGCGACTTGTGACAGTGTGCACTCATGGCGACTTTAGTGCTGCCCAACTAGGAAACTAGGTTGCCAGCACCATGGCTTGATACCCCACTCAGTCACATTATCCTGACACTGAGCCAACCAGTCCTTGCCCTATCCTAATAATGTCGAGCGCATCCTATGTGGTGTTTATCAAGCATATTACTACCCCAAATAGTAATATATTTGATGCTTATAGTTATTGTGAGTAGGATGTCATTTGCTCCTAAACAGAGCATACCCGTACATGAAACGACACATTTTAACACCTGTAATAATCAGTAACGGTTATTTAAAGTTGCATAGTCCGATGGTTTTCAGTTTCTGAAATTTTCTGAGATCAATGCTTTTTATTGACTGTTTCTTGCCAGTTTATTTAGAACTCACAACTAATTTCATAAATGAGCCTGGACCAGTATAATATGAGCTTTATCAAGCTGGGTAAATCATCAGACATTGCAATGGATATCATCTATTCTCATCAACACAGTCAGATGTCAGATTTATCAGATGAGACAAGTCACTCCCGTAAGTTGCATGGGGATCACCATAGAGAGTGTGTTATCAACACAGTCGGATATCAAGTTTATCAGACGTGATAAGTTACTAGACAAGTTGCATATTGAGGACACCATAGAGAATGTGCTATCAACAAAATCGGGTATCCTATTTATCAGATTTAATAAGTTACGAGGCAAGTTGCAATGGTGATCACCATAGAAAATGTGTTATCAACATAGTCAGATATCAAATTTATCAGAAACGATAATTTACTAGGCAAGTTGCAATGAGGATCACCATGAAGAATGTGTTATCAATATAGTCAGATATCAGATTTATCAAATGCGATAATTTACTAGGCAAGTTGCAATGAGGATCACCATGAAGAATGTGTTATCAACATCGTCAGATATCAGATTTATCAGATGCAATAATTTACTAGGAAAGTTGTAGTGAGGATCACCATGAAGAATGTGTTATCAACATCGTCAGATATCAGATTTATCAGATGCAATAATTTACTAGGAAAGTTGTAGTGAGGATCACCATGGAGAATGTGTTATCAACATAGTCAGATATACGATTTACCAGATGCGATAAGTTACTAGGCAAGTTGCAATGAAGATAATCAGTGAGAATTGTGTCACCAACATCAGTTATCCATTCAGCAAACATTTGTATGCAGATATGTGTATGGCCCACTGATGGTGCATGATGGTATGTATGTGCATAGGGGAGAGGGGATGATTCTGTAATTTGTTGCGGAGAGTTAGGGATAGTGGGCAGCGGGGACGGGTGGTTAATGCTAGTACTAGTAGTAACGCCTCTCTAGGTGCTTGTGCTGTAAATGCGGGTGTGAAGTGCAACACTACAGCTCGGGCTATCTGTTTTTAACAAGTCCGTCTCCATCACCCGACCCGACAGCTGGATGTCGCCCCGGGCGCTCCACCGCCCCGCCACCCTGCCGCCCCGCCGCCCCACCGCCCCGCCGCCCCGCCACCCCGCCGCCCCGCCGCCCGCCACTCCGCCGCCCCGCCGCCCCGCCGCTCCGCCGCCCCTCCGCCCCGCCGCCCCGCCGCCCCGCCGCCCCGCCGCCCCATTGCCCCACCGCCCGCCCCGCCAGCCCCACCGCCCCGCCACCCCGCCACCCCGCCACCCCGCCACCCCGCCACCCCGCCCCCGCCACCCCGCCACCCCGCCACCCCGCCACCCCCCCCGCCCCACCGCCCCACCGCCCCGTTGCCCCACCGTCCGCCCCGCCAGCCCCGCCAGCCGCCGCCCGCCGCCCCGCCCGACTTAATGTTGTTTAAAGGTCAATCCTGGCCCCGTCCGAAGGTCACGGCGTCCCGCTGATGATCACACCATTATAATTGAACCTGACAGCGCTCAGAGCGGTGTTGGTCAACCTGCCCCCTGACGGCGTGTTTGAGTAATAACTACAAATTTAAAAACAAAGTATTCATACCCACAAAAATAAATAAAATTGCGTAAATATTCTTTTTTAATCCCCGAAAAATCACCAATGATTATTAAATACTGAAGTTGCGAAATGAAGTTGCATACGACAACATGCAATTTGTATTTACATATTTGAATATATAATGTAATAGCATAATTTCTGTTTAAACTATGCATACTTAGTGTTAATTTTACATCTTTTGTGTGTCGATAATTCTAGAAATTGTTATGAAAACGGCGTATGGTGGCCACTTGCCCTTGTCTGCTCACTTTCCACAACACCGGCCCCGTCGACAACATCCCAACAACCCCCACCCATCAACAACATCCTGCCAACAATAGCCACCATATCCACAATATCCCACTAACAACACCCACAATATTCAAAACATCCCACCCACACCACCCCGCCAACAACACCCACCCAATCCACAACATTCCGCCAACAACACCCACCCCGTCCACAACATCCCTCAACAACACCCATGCTGTCCAGAACACCTCACCAACAACACCCACGATGTCCATAACACCCGACCAACAACACCCGCCATGTCCATAACACCCCGCCAACAACACCCACTCCATCCACAACATCCCGCCAATAACACCCAGAACATCCAGCCAACAACACCCACCACATCCACAACACCTCTCTAACAACACCTGCCATGTCCACAATATCCCACCATGTCCGACATGTCCACAACATCCCACCAAAAACACCCACCACATCCACAACACCTCTCTAACAACACCTGCCATATCCACAATATCCCACCATGTCCGACATGTCCACAACATCCCACCAACAACACCCACCACATCCACAACACCTCTCTAACAACACCTGCCATATCCACAATATCCCACTATGTCCGACATGTCCACAACATTTCACCAGCAACACCCGCCCTATCCACAACACCCCACCAACAACACTCACCCAGTCCACAACATCCCACCAACAGCACCCACCCCATCCACAATACCCTGCCAACAACATCCGCCTCATCCATAACACCCTCCCAATAACACCCTCCCCGTGTACAACATCCTTACAACAACAAAATTGACACTTATTGCTACCTAGCATGGCAGTTGAAATTAATAGGGTAGGAAAATGACTGGTCAGCACAGTGTCAGGATAATGTGACTGTGTGGGATATTGGGTCATGGTGCCAGTGGCCCGGTCTCCCAGTGGGACAGTACTATAACATTGCCCATGAGTGTGTCATAATAGCACATTTTCCTCAGAGCATCCTACAGTGTGAACAGCTACCTACTACATTAGTTCTTCCTCTGCCGTCAGGGGGCGGGTTCGTGGTAGATATCCTATATAGCACATTTTCCCCAGGGCATTCGACACTGTGAAAAGCTACTTGCTAGTACTGCATTAGTTCTTCCTCCGCCGTCAGGGGGCGGGTTTGGTGGTGGGGATCGTCTGCTGTCTGGCGAGGAGTTGTTAGCACGCCGTATCCCGGCAGGCTTTGCGGACGGTGTTTTGAGGATCAGTCCGCCGAGATCCTCCCAGGCCAGCCGGGCCCCGTGGCCATGTTTTGGGGATCAGGTGGAGGTGGTTAATTCGCCCGAGTGGGACCCGAGGTGGCCGCTCAATTACAGTGATTGGTGACGGTTGGTTAGCGACGGGGTACTTAGTGACGCCGCCCTTAGTGACGGCGGGTCAACGGATAGCGTTTGTTTGTACTAATTATAGCTAGCCAGGACGCTAGCGTAATGGGCCAATGGTGTTAAGGTCGGCTGCTGGTGTTAGAAATATATTATGTATATTATATAGGATATATATTATGTATATTATATATCATATATATGATATACATAATATATATGATATATAAAATATATTATATAAAATACATATACATTGCATATATATTAATAATTAGTATATATATTATATATATTATATATATTATATATATTATATATATTATATATCTATATAATACATATTATATATATTATATATATTATATATATTATATATATTATATATATTATATATATAATATATATTATATATATTATATATTAAGAAATATTTTAATATTATATTTTATAGAGTATATTTATTATATATATTATATGTTATATACATATATTATGAACATATATTATATAGTATATATATTATAATATATTATATTTATTACACATATTATATGTATTATATATACTATATATATTATATATATTATATATATTATATATATTATATATATTATATATATTATATGTATTATATATATTATATATATTATATATATTATATATATTATATATATTATATATATTATATGTGATATATAATTTGTTAGAGGGCCGGAGCATTGATTCGCATTTGATATATTATTCTGCATGCTATTTATTTATTTATTTAATAAATCGTATCGAAGGCACTATTTGCTGCGGTCTGATCCCGCTACCTGAGGCTGGTGCCACTACCTCTTGGGTCATATATATAATATATATAATATATTATATATTATATATTACATATATTATATATATTACATATATTGCATATATTACATATATTACATATATTACATATATAAATATATTACATATATATTACACATATTATATATATTATATTATTATATATATTATATATATTATATGTATATAATATATTTATATTGAATATTATATTTATTAGTATTATATTAATATATATTATATATATATTATATATATATATATATTATATATATTATATATATTATATATAGTATATATATTATTATATATATATATATACATATTGATATAGTATATACTATATATAGTATATAAATATTATATGTATTATATATCACATATATTATGTATATTATGTATCACATATATATTATATTATATATTATATATATATATATATATTGTATATATTATCTATATTATATATATTATATATATTATATATATTATATATATTATATATATTATATATATTATATATATTATATATATATTATGTATCACATATAT
This sequence comes from Branchipolynoe longqiensis, assembly GCA_030323885.1. Taxonomy (NCBI): domain Eukaryota; kingdom Metazoa; phylum Annelida; class Polychaeta; order Phyllodocida; family Polynoidae; genus Branchipolynoe; species Branchipolynoe longqiensis. The sequence goes on along the minus strand of JASIRB010000933.1, from coordinate 4,726 downwards.
CACATATATATTATATATATTATATATCACATATATTATATATATATATATGTGTACTGTGTAATTTATCCGCATATTTACACAATATATTTTATCCACTCACTTTCAAACCTTTACCGGTAAGGCATATATTTGCCCTGCCAGAGAAAATAAACACAACCCCAAACCTAGTCTTGGTCTTTTCCTCCCATTCCGCTATCGATTATTGATATACATATATACACAGTTAGTGACCTCTGACGTTATGGCAACAGCTATTGAGAAAGTGAAATTTTGATTGGCCGTGGTGTCAAAAAGGCATAGCATCAAAGGGAGCTAGTGGTGCATGATGGTTAGTGATGTATGAATGTTATTGACTCCAGATTGTGGTGTCAGGAGAGAGAACAAGGAACAGTAATCTGGGAACAGTTATACAGTGATAATGATGTTATACTGACGTGTAAGCACTAAATAATCTTGGCTATTGCCAACTGCGCAACCGAAATGCTGAACCTATGGAGCTGATCTGTTATTGCATGGTTGGTTGTTGGAGTTTTATATCCTAGCAACATCTAAGGCCCTATCAGGACGGGTACTGACTTGGGACAGTGCACGCTCATTGTGACTTTATAGTGCTGCCCTACTGGGAAATCAGTCTGCTGGTACCATGACCCAATATCCCCCTCAATCACATTATCCTGACACTGAGCTAACCAGTCCTTGCCCTATCCTATTTATGCTGAGCGCCAGGCTAGGAAGCAAAAAGTTTCAATTTTATAAGTCAGCGGTTTGACTCGACCAGGAACTGAACTCCCGATATCCCACACGCAAGGTCCGCGCTCTACCGATTCGGCCACCACACCCAGTGTTATTGCATGGCCTTGACTAGGAATCCTCATGAAGTGTTAATATACACACGTCTTGGGTAAATGTCAGTAGGTCCATTGGCCGGTACCACTGTAACCGACATAGTAACAGTTACCTTTAGCAAATTACACCTTTAGGACATTGTACCACTATATACTATAATATACTAAGAAAACTTACTCGCAAAATGGCAGTTGAAAATGTTGCGACTAACCGCGCCTTACACTGCTGTATCCGGTAATAAATACTGTGTTCACGCGCACAAACAGAAAGCCACATGTAGTGCGTGATGTTGTTATTGTCTTTGTATTTGGGTGGTTTAAAAAAAAATGGTGGTAGTTCTCCTCACTGCAGCTTGACACCCGCTAATTAGAGCCGGAACGACCTGGCATTGTGCGCAGTAAACGTCGTTCTGCATGCGTGATCACGTCGCGCTTTGTGCGGCGCGTGGCTATGCGCGTGAGACGAGGGCTCGAGGATGGGAACTAGCTGGAGCGGGCGTGTGGAGGGCCCGGCGGAGGGAAGGGCAGGGTGGGAGGGGGGATTGGCGGCAGCTACGGCAGTGCTTCCCGGGGACGCGGGCGCGGTGTTCCCGGGCGGCGGCGGGGCGCACGCCGGGGGGTCTCCCGCCGGATCGACGCCGCCTCACGCCGACCGCACGCGGCTGTGGAGTCGAACCGCTCGCGCAACACGTGGCGCGCGTTACCGCGTCGCCCCCCGCGCGCACCGGGACCCGGCGACAGCACGACTCGACACTTGAGGGGCCGGCGTCGGACGGGCGAGCAGCTCACGGAGCGAGGCCGGGCGGTGGGCGGGCGGGCCGTGTCCCCAGGTGGAGTGTCGGACCACCCGCGGTCAGGCGGCTGGCGGCGGGGTCGGGACGACGGGCGGCCGTGGTAACGCTACATGTACACAGGACACATTACCCTGCCGTATGAGTTATTGCTCGGGGTGCGAGGGTGATGAGGGTTAAAGGGTGAGTGTGCGCGGAGGTTGTGTGTGGGGTGTGTGTGTATGGGGGGGGGGGAGGTGATGGTGACTGACTGACACGCTCTGATGACGAACGGTCACGGGCTATCAATTAGTCGCCCCATTGGTTGGTAATTAATCTAGGCGCTCATGTCAATTTGCCATACTTTCAGCAATACTAATTCAGTGTCTCGTCCACATGACACGCTTAACAGGCGCGACACTTCTAGTTCACGCTGCTGGTAGTATTGCCCCAAAGTGACACTGTTCTTTATTTTGTACTAAAGAAAGAACAAATGGTCATATATGACACGTCGTCTGTTTACTACATGTATATATATATACACATGCGCACACATATATATATATAGTGTCAAACCTCTGAATCGACCGACCTTAATACCGAATTTAAATTTAAGTGGTCCATTTAGGGAGGTGGTCGGTTTAGGGAGTTAGAATATGGTTGCAATGCAATGTTGGGACCACATAAAGCGATCGATATAGGGGAGTGGTCGATCTCTGGTGGTCGGTTAGGGAGGTTTTACTAAATGTGTATACATATATATATATATATGTGTACACATTCTTATGTATATTCCTCTTATGTATTTGCGTGTGTGGATATATATTTATATACATATATGAACACACATATATACATAACAACAACATAATTCATAAACTCACATAACTAACTACACTAGAGTCACACTAGAATATTTCTAACAAACTGACATTTATATGTACCGCTTGCCTAACTGCAACTGAACATTAAAACTTACTACAACTTTACCAACTGAATACAGAAGATAACTTCTGCTTACATTCTAAATACTCTGTAAATACTCACATTGATCTGACTAATAATAATATTGATCTAGTTATATGACACTACTGTTACCATATTGCTATGGAACGTTTGGGTTACAGAATTCTATTGTGCTACATGCTGCAAATTGTGTATTCAACAGTTATTGTATACCTTATTCTATATACCTTTTCCATAAATAACCCTGAATTGAAAAATGGCTGAAAGACCAGCGCTTCCGCACTGACAAAAGATTTATTCAGCAGAATACAATTTACCACACATAAAAGAGAAGAAAAAAAGCCAGTATGTGTCTATATATACAACTATATATGAGAGGTATAAGCATTGCGCGAGTATAAAGGCACGGAAGGGAATTATTATTATTAATTGTTCTATTCATTATCTACCAACTACTATTCTCGATGTTTTCACTCCGTATACATATATAAAGACATATAGTGTGTATGTATATATACACACATATAAATCTATATACACACACATACATATATACATACATTATATACTACTGTGTGTATACAGTAGCACTTGTCTCCATACACACATATAAATCTATATACACACATACATATATACATACATTATATACTACTGTGTGTATATAGTAGTACTTGTCTCCAAATTGACAACTCTACATTCAGACCAATGTTGTCCTGCCATAACAGGTGTCATCTTATGGGAAGGACAGTCAAATGAGACAAATGACAGTTTGTGCATGGAAACGTCACTCGTACATGGCAGGAATTCGCCGATCACAGGTGTTGCTGAAGACAGGTAACTACTATATATACATATGTATGTATTCAGGTATATGCATATATACATTATAAGCATATATACATATATCTGTACATATATATTTATATAATATATGTTGTATAAGCCATTATACTAGTATAATAAGGCCGGAAGCTTCCATCTTCTCCCTAGCCTATCTTCTCTCCCCCCAGTTATATATAACCCTGAATTGTATATATATATATACAATGACACTCGCCGATGACCCCCTCCCCACATATGCTTATATATGTATATATATATATATATATATATATATATATATATATCACCGACAATGTGAAAACACAGTCATGGTGTTCATAAATGATATCCAACATTTATGAGCACTGAATAAATTATTCAAGAAAATTACAGAAAGGTAGAATTAAGAACAAATTAAGAACAACCATATTTACGATCTAGGCAGGCGGAATTGTCATTATATTACACTAAAATTATATATTGCGCGGTTTGGGCCATATTGGAGATAATTCTCCAATAGGTACTACCGTGGTTACCACATCATATACACCAACACGCATGATCAAATTAGCATTGACCTGCCAGGTCGCTACTGATCCATTTATAATTATTTACACCTTATCCCATTTTGATCTTTATCAATATGGGCTATTAGTTTACATGCCGTCGACAAGTCGGCGCTAGCTCGGTAGCAATATGTTCTTAATTGATACATCACCATTTTCACACGTGGATGCCCGTCGATCCATCTCTCCTAAGTTCTCATTTGGCGCTTCTTTTGAAATCGTCACATCGCAAGTTTTGAGAATGTCTAAATACAAATGTGGTGAATGTAGCATATATAGATATATATAGCATGGTGACGTAGGTTAATAGTAGAAGCAACACTCACGCCAAGAACTTACCGTCGAAGGCGGAACCTTCCGATTGTCGTCTGCTGGCCGAATGTCGTCTGCCCGACGTGCAGCCGGCGGCGGGTAGATCCAAGCCGAGATCCAACAGGCGGGCAGATCTTTTCAATATAACTGGCTGAAATGGCGCCACCAACATGCAATGTTTGTGTGCGTGTGCGCGTGTGTGTGTCGTGTGCTGTGTGCTGTGTCCACGCCGCGTCCTATAGGTTTAATTAGGGAGCGGCCGGGCGGCTGGTGGTCTTTATAGTATGTTAGCCGAGCGGGGGGGATAAATAAATAATTACCGACATCCTCAACATATGCTTACAGCCCCGCCTCGCCGCCCACCCGGCACCCGCCCGGGGGAAACTCGGGCGCTGATTGGCTGAGGCGGCCGGATGAGACGCTCGTCACAGCGCGATAA
>JASIRB010004109.1:0-17389 GCA_030323885.1 Branchipolynoe longqiensis | reverse complement strand
CAGACTAACCAGCACCAGTTTGGGTTCGTCGACGTCGGCACTAGAGAGTGTGGGTTCGACCTAGATATGTATGGACTGAATCGTATTGGTTTGGAACGGTCAAAACTTTTGCTGGGCAGTGAAACCCTGAAAATAAATGATGAAAAAAATATTTGTGCACAGCTAGCAGCTTCATACAGCAAATTTACCGAAAAGTCAACACACTCAGGTCTTGACTGTCACGTCCTTAATCCGCCTCAAGTAAGTCGGTTGCGTTCACACAGGCAAAATAAATCGATTCACAGAAATCGACTCACATACACTACCTCGAGAGGTGGCTTACAGTATCCAGATCACAGGAATCGAATCAGCCTTAAACCGCCTCAGCCGCGCGTTCACACGCGAAATGTAACCCGAACTATACAAGTCGCTTTCTACGAATCGATTTACATTGCCCGTGTGAACACGGCTTAAATCGATTCATATGATTCGCCGTGTCTAAATCGGTTCACATTTTGCCCATGTGAACACGGCTATAGGCATGGCTGGTGCGCAGATAAAAGCTCACACGGTGGAGTGGGACGTAGCTCAGGCAGTAAAGTGTCCACCTGTGAAGGTGTCTGTCATCCTATCAATCCTGCTCAATGGACCCATTTGCAGTTTTGCCTTTTTTCTGTTCCAACCAGTGGTCCACAACTGGTTCCTCAAAGGCTGTAGTATCTGCTGTCCTGTCTGTGGGAAAGTGCATATAAAAGACCCCTTGCTGCTTATCGGAAAGAGTAGCCTATGTGGTGGCAGCAGGCTTCCTCCAAAGGAAAATTTCAGAATGACCATATGTTTGACGTCCAATAGCCAATGATAAAATGTGCTCTAGAGGTGTCGTTAATTAAAACAAGCTTTACTCTTTTTTCCCCCTTCATCTCCCTTTTTCTTTTTTTTCTTCAAAAGCTCAAACCTTTAATGAAGAAGAAGTCAAAAGCAATTCAATTTTGTTATTATATGTACACATACATAGAAATACCCCAGGTGTAATAAGCTGGACTATTTTAAAATGTATTTCTTCAAGGTCTGGTCACAGGTTTTTCTTTATTTTCAATTTAAACAAAGGATGAAAGTTCATCCAATTGTCAACTTTCAAGATGACATAGCCTTCTTCATATTTGCCCTAGAATCAAAATTTTGAAACCATTTTAATAGTAATTCACAGTTCTTTCCAAAGGACGCGGTGGCCGAATCGGTAGAGCACAGGCTTCCCATGTGGAAGGTCATGACTTTGAATCCCAATGACTTATAAAATATATACTGGTCGCTACCTAGCCTGGCGCTCAACATTATTAGGATAGGGCAAGGACTGGTTAGCTCAGTGTCAGGATAATGTGACTGAGTGGGATATCAGGTCATGGTGTTGGCAGCTTAATCTCCCAGTGGAGCAGCACTATAAAGTCGCCATGAGTGCATACTGTCACAAGTCGGTAGGCATCCTGATATGATCATAGATGTTACGTGGATCATGCGTATAGTTATCATTCAGTACAATGATTATTGAACCTGTCTTTGCTTGAATAATAGACAGGGATGAATGATCTCCACGATTTCTCGGATTTCTGGGATTTTTCAATCCCGCAGCACCATCAGCAGCGTATACTAATATCTGGTGCAGACGCCGTAGCACTATCAGCATATACTACTACCACTAAATGCTCCCAACGCCACAGCAAAATCAGCATATACTACTAATACGTGCCCTCAAACGGCGCAGCACTATCAGCGTATACCAATATATATGAAACCTGACTTCCGGAAATTTTCCGCGATTCCCTGACAATGCTAGACCCATGGGAGAATATCTGCATTTCTGATTTTTTTCCCGGAGACCACTTTCATCCCTGAATAGAAAAATGAATAGAATAAATGACCATTAGTATGTGATACCTTGGCTTCTTGATCAGAAATATAAACATGGGTAGCAACTGGCACCTAAATTAGTAACTATGTAGCTGTAAGTCTATGTGTATCTAGTACTGGGATTATCTACACCTAAAACTTAAAAACAGAAAATATCAATTTTGGTAACATTTGTATACAAAGACTGCTGAACCAACCCATTATCTCTATTTGCTATGAACCATAATCATGATCAAATAATGAATAAAATAAGAAAACTTGATAATCAAAGTAAATCTTATTCTGTATTTAAATCTATGCTTGTCATGATGCAAATGCAGATGTTAACTGTGTCGAAAAACTTGTCTTTATTGTGTTGAGACTGAATGGAAGACACTGCCTTTCTAAAGTGTACCATTATATTCGATATTTCCTGATATGACCTTAGATGTTGCCAGGATGTAAAATTCCAAAAATCAAAATATTCGATATTTCTATTTATTTTCCTGTAGTTTTGTGGGAGCTTTTGTGGTGTTGATTACTATCCAGTGAATTACTTCTGAACTCTTCCCCAAAACACAAGTTCGTGCCACTGCTGTCAGACTGTGGGTTAGTGGAAAAATGACTTGAAATTTTCCCTGCACAAATATAATTTATCAATAGACACTTATAGCTGCATTATCAGATGAAAACATACAATTTTCGAAACTAAAGCAGATATTTAGATTTTATTGTACATTCTTCTACTGCACTTATTAAACATTTGTTGCTCCATAGAATGGAATATAAAGTCACGATAATAGAAAGTGTTACTGCTGAAGCCTATTGTGGTCGCAGTTTGGACGCGCATGCCATAATTAATTTAGCATGTTTGCACTTCAAATATCAGTTATATAAGTCTCTGGTAAGAACACCCTTGGCGTTTGCAAATCAACTTTGGTCTCCTAACCTAGTTAAGCACATTGTAGCTCTGGAAAATGTACAACGTCACGCAACAAGGATGATCCCAGGATTGGGAGTGATGTCATGAAGATCGCCTGAAGAGACTTAAGCTACCAACAATATCATATCGTCATCTCAGAGGAGATATCACTTATAAGATTATTACTGGAGTCTATGACAGTGATGTCACAACAGGTTTGTTAAACCTCAGGGCCCGTATGCATGGAGCAGTGTTAGCGAGGCAAACCGCGGATAGGGAGGGATTTCTGGTTTAGTGCCGAAAAGTTGTTATGCATGGAGCAGTGTTAGGCCTAACACCGCACGTTTAAAGTCTAAGAATGTAATCCTACCCCCTAGCAGGTTTACAGCGGTGTTAGTGTTAGGTTAGTGTCAGGATGGAGACCAAATCTATTCAATCTATCATATTTAACAGAATTAAATACGCAATAAGTGAAATTTCATCAAATTAACCCTAAATTCGAAGCGAAATTCACGCCGCCGCTACATCGGCGGAGATATTAATATTTTCGAATCGACGAATGTAAAGTAAGCAAATCGCCGGCGCTGCCGCATGGATGTCGATATCCATACTGTCCCTCGCCGCCGCCGCCACATGGATGTCGATATCCATACTGTCCCTCGCCGCCGCCGCCACATCGGCCCAAATCTATTCAATGCTATCATATTTAACAGAATTACATACGCAATAAGTGAAGTTTTATTAAATTAACCCTAAAATCGAAGCGAGATTAACGCTGTCGCCGCAACGGCGGTGATATTAATATTGACGAATGTAAAGTAAACAAATCGGCGCCGCCGCATCGACGTCGATATACATACTGTCGCTGCGCTGGTTAGTGTGCGTGTGTGGGTCTCAATCTATTCAATGCTGTCATATTTAACAGAATTACATATGCAATAAGTGAAATTTGATCAATTTAACCCTAAATTCAAACCGATATTAACGCCGCCGCCGCATTGGCGGTGTTATTCATATTGTCAAATCGAGGGATTTCCAAAACCTATAAATAACTTCACGTTTAGCTAACACGAACCGTTTAAGTGCCCATGCATACGGCGTGACATAGTTCTCGACGCTGCTGATAACCGGTGGTAGCTACCCGGTGTTAGGGGGTTAATACCACACGCCGCTAACACCGCTCCATGCATATGGGCCCAGAACAAACAGTAACACCAGAGGCCAGCGGTATAAGATCTTCAAGGAGAGGCCCAGACTTGAGGTCAGGAAGCACTCATTTTTCTTTCGAGTGACAGATCCATGAAATAGTCTTCCAGACCAAGTGGTTGAAGCGCCAACCATAGAAGCATTTGAGAGAAGGCTGGACAGACATTGGATAGGACACCCACAATTATATGACTTCAGGGCACAGTCGACCCACAGGTGTGTGCAAAAAAAGTTCTTTTTTTGCCATAACGAGCTGCCATAGAGGCCCATTAGGGCCTAGATCAGCCAGAAGAGGATCTGTAAGTTAATCTGAAAGTTAATCAGTTAACCATTTAAAATGAAGTTACTTCAAACTAAAGTATGGTAGATTATAACGATAATATATAATATCTATTTTTTTGTTAATCAACAATAGGTTAAAATGACTAGTATAGTTGTCATGGATAGTGTAGTGTTTGGGGGCTTCATAAGTGGAGGAACCAACACAACAGAGCTTCTAGTAGAGTGACATCTTGTAGTCCTCCATTTAACGCACTTTGCCTGCTATCTAGGTGGCCACAGCCATATCTGACATAACACTACATGCATAGTCAATAGTACAATACTACATTTCCCCTTGTTTTAGATAGACAAACAGTGTTGAAATAAAGATTTCTGTCTTATCAAGCTATAGCGCCTTTTATCAGAAAGTCATTTTACTTTTGTAATGTTCTGTTCCAGTTTCTTCTCTGCACTAACTTATGCATATCTCTCAATATTAAAAGAATAACAACCTTAGCAATGTTTAGCATTAATTAGTATCACTTTAAGATCAACTAAGCTTGAATACCAGGGTGTTCACCTGACCAGAGGCATTATTATGGCATGTTCACCTTTCAGGAACTACTCTATGTTACATAGTCTCTCATCCATGCATGATGGACGAACAGGTGGATCAGAACGGCTCTGTGGTTTGGCAGGTGTAGCAGAAAAATTGGAGCTGGTTGGTTTGCAGCCTGCAGTAGAGATCCCAAGTGATGGAAGGAAACCAATAATGTGTGGTCTGAATTGGTCAGTGCAGAGACTCTTCTTCCAGAACCTGTCGTAATCTATGGGCTAATCCCTTTTAAAATGTGGTCGCCAGATCTTTATGAATGGAAGTGAGCTATAATGAAATACAAGTTAACCATAAAATACCAGAAAGTGTAGTAGAGGAAATGGTGTGGTATAGGCTGAGTTCTATAGTTGCCTGTCTATAATAGTGAAGTGGGCTACAGTGGGTATAGCACAGAACGTAACACTGACACAAAAGCATCTGTTGTCATGTGAAAGGTTTCTTTTCCATCATTGGGCATCTCTACTGCAGGCTGTGAACGCCCAGCTCCAGTTTCTCTGCATCCTGCTGCAGCTTCTTCATCTGGTCTGGTCCACATTCCTCATCTTCTGAGGGCCATCTTCCTTTTGTATCATGCCTGCATTTCGGTTTTTCTTGATCATTTCGAATAGTTCCGGCTCAAATGGAGGTGACGCTGTCACAAGTCGGTACCCGTCCTGATATGACCTTAGATGTTGCTAAGATGTAAAACAACAACAAACAAACAAACTACTGCGCTTTGTAGTCTTCTCCAGTTTCTTGTAGAGTTTGGAATAACTTCTGAATCTGTTGTCCTCCCATGTGCAAAAAAGCACAGCTCTTTTCTGTGCATCATTTGTCACCCCCGAGGCTAGGACATAGATTTCAAATGGTAGCACTCCTGCCAAGCCGCTTAGCACTGTTTCCATCTTGAGGTACTTTAATAGTATATACTCTGTCCTGAGATCGTTATGTCATCTAGATTTGACAAATCAATAGATAGTTCATAATTCCAGTGGCGTGGTGCATTGTGGGATGCGTCAAAGCAAAACAAACCTGCGTGAAGCACATGGCATATGCTAATACACTGGGTGCAGCTATGAAATGTGCTAGTTTCAGCTCATCACAGCTCTTGTTTGAAACGTAGAATACCAACTAAAAAAATATAGATAATAAATTAAGATGTTAATCTTATATCCAGCATTGCATTTATATCAATCTAATCAGCACATCTTATATCATCTGCATTTAGATTTAGACAAATCTGGTCACTCAGACTAGTGTTAAAGCTATAGCCAGAGTCAGTTTTACATATTTTATTCATGTTTTTATTCATATCCTATGATTAATAACATCTGTAGAGCTAGGAAATAGGTAAGCCTAAGGTTAATCAGACATTGGTTATATATATATACAAGTTTCTGTTGACACATTTGACATTTTAATACTTAAAACAAGAATTAGAAATGGCAATTAAAGATCAGCCTGTAAAGTGACTGATTGTTTTGTGGGGAATTGTATGTTTCTTAGCTCAAAATGCTCAATTATGGATAATTGTGTCTTAAATATATTCAATCTATTATTATATTGCATTCGTACATCCGTGTTTCTGCCAAATGTTCTCTATTTGTATTAATTTAGAATAAAATTGACTTTTTGCACTTCGCGTATTGGCAAATTCAATGGCTGGGTGCCTTTGTTTTTCTCTCGACACTATTTTCAGCGCAGTGAACTAGTCTATTGCTGCTCTCACAGTGTGGAAAACCTAGCTGGTGCATCTGATACCCCAGTCATACGAGAGCCTGGTGCGTCTGATACCCCAGTCACACGAGATCCAGCATCCTCCTCTGACCTCCTTATGACCAAAAGGATGCCAACCTCCCAGCTTCCCACTTGATACATTGATTCAAAAATGCGGTCGGCGACCTGGCGCTGACCAGTCAGCGAGTGCAGCGGTTGGTGTAAAAGGTGGGTGTCGTTTTGGTTTTTGTCATCCGCTCGCAACCTGGCAGCGACCAATCGCGACATGGCGCTGACTACTCACAACCTGGCAGCGACAGCTCGCGACTGCTCGTGACCTGGTGCCGACCACACAGTTAGCGCGGCATTGCACGTTTTGGCGCCACGTCGCGAGTGGTGGCCGCCAACTCGCCAACCAATGGCAACCCAGCACCAACCGCACTGGTCGCAAGGAGGTTGCAAGTGCAACAGCTGCAATCTCCTTATGATCAAAATTTCCGATATGGTCACCGGGAGGTCGGCGCCTCGCGGCACCAGTGCATAAGGAGGGTGTAAGGAGGACGTATGGACGTCTCGAATCGATTATAGTCCCGTTTACACGGGTGAGTTAAAACGCCTCATATAAAATGACTTGCCTAGATCGATTTGCATTTGTCGTGTAAACGCGACTCTGAGGCTTTTTAGGGCTGAATCGATTCATATAAATCGGTAGATGTAAACCACCTTGCGAGGTAGTATAGAGGAAGCGATCTAGCCGGTGTTAGGGACCGATTAGGCCGAAATCTATTGAATGCGATCATATTTAACAGAATTACATACTCAAATAATGAAATTTAATTAAATTAACCCTAAATTCCAAACGATATTAACGTAGCCTCTACATTGGTGTCGTTATTCATATTGTGAATCGACGTATGTAAACTAAACAAATAGCAGTACTCGCCGGCTACAGACTCCCCACTAAGGCTGCTGGTTCCCGCCGCCGACACACTTTCAAACTCGGTCGTGTAAACGCGCCACTAAAACGTTTCATATAAATCGCTTTGTCTAGATCGTTTTACAATTCCCCGTGTAAACACGGCTTATGAGTGAACGCAGGCTTCGTGTGACTCGGGTATAAATGGCTTGTGTTTACCAACCTGTAACTCTACCGAGTCTCCTCACAATCACGGGTACCATATGTTGCTGCATGAATAACGATCTTGCCGTTCTTTTGGCATATAGCGTGTTCAAAATTCCACTTTCCCACAAAGTTACATCAATTCTAGTAGCACCCTATTTATGATTTGTGCAATGCTTGGAGACAAGAAGACACATGATTTGAGCAAGTTTCAAGCTACAGCATGGTCCCCTATTATCACCCAATGGCCATGTGCCTTAGGGATCCACCCCTATCATCTATACAATTCAGTCTCAACATCAGGTGACAGTTGTACAGCTTATTACCAGACACATAACTTGTAACTTTACTTATCTGTGCCTGGTCATCCTCGTCGCCATTGTAGTGTTTGGAGGCTATAATCCGGGAGCCAAAGGCCAAATTTAGTCCATACCCCACACTGAGAGTTAAAGGTTTTTTATTTGTGATTTTATTAGACTGGGTGATAGTCTTCAATTTCCAGGTCAATGACCACTGGTCACCCTTGACCAATTTTCGGGAATAACCCTTTTGCATTGGGAGTACAAAATAAAAAAGCGCCATAAAAATGGGGATAATGAACATTGAATGTCCTCTAGAACCGTTGTTATCGAAGATAATAGATCATGTGACCCATCAAAACGTTGGTCTTGGAGATCTCTTTATGCTGATATGGGCTATATATAAATCATTTAAATAATTAGGTCACAAAAGGTCACAGATTTTAGGCCTTGCCTGAAATCTCAAATGCTGTTATAAACACCCTTATGTATGCCAAGAACAAACTAAATTGTATTATTTTCAGCTTAATCTGTTTCCTTAGACACCTTGCTATGATTTTAACCCACCTATGTTCAAATATATTTCATAGTGACCACCCTATAGAAAACGAAAGAGAACCTATGCCAAAGAAATGCTAAAATAGCTATTTTTGCCGGCAAAAGGGAAAATGCCCACATCAATGCTGTTGGTCAACCTAGAATAACAAATGGCTCCTTTCAAATATTTCCATCTGGGAAGATATGTCCGAACCAATCAACTATAATGTAAACATTCATAGATTCAACAGCAAAAAGAACCCGCATATGCCAAGCCAAGCAGCAGTGAAGGGAGTTTTACCCTTGAAACTACTTTCCCACCAAGTGGTGTCAAAGATAGAGATGTCATTTCTTGAAGATGTTCTCAAGAAGAATGGCACTCTGGAGTTCAGTACTTTGGCACAAGCAAGGACATCCCTTAGAACCGCAGACAAAGGTTGTGTACCAACCTCTCATCGACATGAAGTCAACTGATCCAAATACAATACTGATGGCCATGGTCCATGCTCAACAAATGACCTTTGATATAGGCCAGAGGTTTCTAGTTTTCACATGTTCCTCAGGGGTGAGCATATCATTCATCCCCAAGGCATATACAATGGGATTTGGAGTGTCCTCTTCATTGAGTCAACTTTTGTGCGTTATTGACACAGTAAAGGCAGCATAGTTGGAATTACCCTCAAGCCAGAGGCCCTCAAGGTATGGGCCCTCAGTGGACATTCATGAAAAAAGGTGTTTACACACCCAAATCACCGATGAGGAAGAAGGAAAAAGAAGACGAGAGACTGATACAAAGGAGAAGACATTTGCAGAAAGCTAGAGGTGTCTATTGACCCTTTTAATCCTGCAGACCACAGGGACTTTCCATTGGAGTTTTACATCCTCCACTTTCCATTGGGGACAACAGGATTACAATCATAAATGCAATCTATGCACAAGTCATTGGGCTGCTTGCCAGTCCTCTCACATGAGCTTGCACCTGTGCCAACAACGATGTTTACCAGTGATGGAATGAGCATTGCAACAAATAAGTCACAGTTGAAGAAGAGTCTCCAACTAAAGGTTTTTGTTGTTTTTGGGGAGTTTTCAGTCGCATTGGTGCGCTGAAGGCTGCAAATCTGCAGCACTGAATGGGCACCACTGAAAGCGGTCCCATGTGGTCAGGAGTTGGCTTCTGATGGGGAGTGGTCAGAGAAATTGGGGGGGGGGGGGGGGAGGGGCGGCAGAGGAAGGAAAAAGGCAGCCAAAGAGCCCAACCACAGTCCTCTGAGAGGGCCGGGGGAGGCTGGGTGGTTGGTGTAGTTTTATGCCCCAGTAAGACCCTAGGCCATACCAGGACGTGCCGGCCGCCAGCACCATGACCTGATGTCCCACACACTCACATTATCCTGACGCTGTGTGCCCAGTCCCTGTCCTGACCTCATAACTCCAAGCACCGAGCAGCAACAGGTACCTATTTTATAAGTGATTGGTTTGACTCGACCAGGATCCAAACTTCAGTCCCTCCAGATTCACCGGTATGCACAGTAAGTCCGGCCAAGGCCAGAGGAAGAAGTGAAGTGAAGTGAGGATGGGATTAGTTAGGAAGTGGGTGGGGTTACCTGTTAGTTGTTACTGAAAATTGGTGGATAGTTGGTAGTGGTGTCAAGTGCTCGGTGCTAGTCCTCGGTGTCATGGTCTGGGCGACCGACAGTGTTGATGATATCTGCGTTCTGGCGGTAGAAGCGAGCAAGTGCGTTCCAGGATGACTTGGAAATCCTGGAGAGGATAGCCAGAGTGGTCCTATTGTCACTGAGTTGGCGGTCAGCGTCCTCCATGAAGTCACTGATGGCAGATCTGTCGACGGCGCCACATGAGGCGAGTATGTGGGCCATATTGAAGATCCTAGTGCCGCAGGGACAGTGCTGGAGGTTGGGGACATCAACCCAATGGCGGTAGCCAGTCCTGAAGCGGTTGACGGCGACTTGGGTAGAAGCAGGAAGGCCGACTGGATGGAGGATGTTCGTTCTGACCAGGGTGTACCAGAGCCAGCTTATTGAATAAGGGTTCCGTACTTGTTCCTTCTGTGTAGCGCATTCCCAGAGTTTGGTGGTGGCTCAAGAAGCGGGGGCTGTCAGTTTGGTGATGGATGGAGGGATGGCTGTCTCCACGTCTGCTTGGTTGGCATCGGCAACTAGAGGTGTCAAGTAGAAATGCAGGAAATGCTGGTGATAGATGGTTCTGCTCTGCTTTGGGTCATCCATTGGCTGGCACTGTTCAGGGCTGTTTTAAATGTGGAGCAGTGTTAAAAAATGATTGCAGGACTATGAAGTGTACCTTATTTTTTATTGCTACCATGATGTTAGCACAAAAACCGGATCCCAGAGTGCCAGAGAGGCTGGAGCCAGTTGAGTCCACCATCTCAAGTTAAAGACTATGTTGCCAGCCCAGAAAGTTAGACTAACTGTAACAGCAAATAAACAACTCATCCAAATAATATTTGAAGAACTGTGGTAAGACAGACTATTCCACACTGAAAACACCAGTCTACACAAGCTAGTGGTAACAGCAGAAAGCAACTGCCATGTTGAAATTCAAAAGTTCAGAAGATGTCATGATCTCATGATAACCCATGGGGATGCAGACAATATTATTGTTCAGCAGGCATTGAAGTGCAGTCCAGAAGGCAAATCCATCACAGTGATGTCTGATAACACTGATGTCTTTGTCCTCTTTGTTTACTACCATGAGCAAACTGATCTCAAAGTCCCAGTTATCATGGAACCCCCAATTAAAGGCAGGATGGCTATAGACATTGGTGAGACAGCAAAACAACACAGGATGATTGTACAGGATCTCCTCCCAGCTCATGCTCTTTCAGGCTGTGACACAGTTGTAGCCTACTTAGGCATTGGAAAGGGAACAGTGATCAGAGTCCTTCAGGCAGGCCACAGCTTGTCTGCTGTTGGTGATGTTATGGTGGACCTACTAGATGTCTACAAACAAGCTACGACACTCATATCAACATGCTATCACATGAAGAATATAGCAAAGATGTTGGAGATTCATGTTCAACTTCGGGCTGCCAAAAATGGTAAATGCATCACCTCATCACTCAGACAGTGTTCACTGCCACCTACCACAGAAGGATTCTTAGAGAATGTAAAACGAGCACATTACCAAGCCATTCTGTGGCGTTCACTTGAGGAAAACGATCCACCTCAACTGAAACCTGAGGACTTCAGATGGAAGAAAGAAATAGAGACCAAGACACTCACACCTGTCCCAATTCCTGAAGATACTGCATGTGTCCCAGATTGTGTTCTGAACATGATGAAATGTGACTGTTCTAGTGATCGCCGCCCTTGCTCAAGAAGCTGTAGTTGTAAAGATGTTCATTTACCATACCCAATGTTCTGTGCCTTCTATCACTCAGGGTGTTCAAGAGAGGCTTAATTAAGTGTTAGAATTGATGTGAAAAATCCCAAATGGATAATGGGTTTGTTCTTCATTTTTTTCTGAACCAAAATTTGGATAAATGAGAGGCTGGATAGTGCATCTAGGCCTACAGCTAGCTACTGCTTCATGAATAGATCAAGACTACATATACTATCATTAGAATACATATTGCATTCAAATTTGAAAGATTTACTTACCTGTGAGCTGGTTCGATTCACCTATCCCGTTGAACAGGTTCCGGTGTGGCAGTTTCAGCCGTGTGCCAGTTTCAGCAGTGCGCATAGTCTCAAACTCAAGGCATTGTCAATGGCCGTGAGCAATCTTCATACAGAAAATACAGAAAAAGTGAATCTCTAAAACCACACCACCTATTAACAAATCGCTTGGTACACATATAGAAAACATCTTTACCAACAAGATTATATTAAATTTATAAGATTAGGGTTCTTGATTTCTATTAATTTTGAATAAAACTAATGTTTTGCACTGCGTGTACCATCAAACTCAACGCATTGTCAATGGTGGTGAGCAATCTTCATACAGAAAATCCAGGAAAAGTTAAATATCTCTAAAACCACACCACCTAGAAACAAATCGCTTGGTACAAATATAGAAAACATCTTTACCAAAAACATTATATTAAATTTATAATGTTAGTGACTCACGACCATTGACAATGCCTTGAGTTTGAGTCTATGCGCATGGCTGAAACTGACTGAGCTGAAACCGCCACACCGGGTCGGGAAACCACCACTGATACACTAGCCTTACAATCCTATCTCTTAGCGTGGGCCACTCCATAACTTGCTCGCAACTATCCTCTACTTTACTCACGAAAATCGTGTATTATTATGGATACCACAAGACCACATCTTAGCACAACAGGTGAACTAAACATTTGTGATTCCAAATAATGTATTTTTATGTCAGATTGTAGTGTCATTTGTGTTCAAAATGGTGTATTTTTGCCGGGTGTGTTTTGTTTACATTCTGACAAATTCCTAGCGTCGCCCCCCCCCCCCCCCACCATTCACCCCTCCCCCCCCCCATTCACCCCTCACCCCCACCATTCACCACTCACCTTCCCTCACCCCCACTCCCCTACCTTCACCCCTCATCTCTCACCCTGACCTCTCGCCCGTCACCCCCCCCCACCATTCACCCCTAGCCCCTCATCTTTATCCCTCCCACTCCCCCTCCTCATCCCTCACCTCCACCCACCCTTCTCACGCTCATCCGTCACACCCCTCCCATTTCCACCTCCACCCCCCTTACCCTCCCCTCACCCCCCACCCTTGACCAATTACCCTTCAGCCCTCATCCCTCCCCTCTCCACCTCTCCACCTTCCCCCTTCACCCTTCACCCCACCTCACCCTACCTCGCACCCCACCCTCACTCGCACCCCCACCCTCACCCTCACCCCTCACTCCTCACCCCGCTTCTGGCCTCGGCAGCCAATGACTTCCGTCTTGGGTGTCACGTGACAACTGTGAAAACGGCGTGCACCACATGGTCGGCTGTATCCTGACCCGGAACCTAGCCAAAGGTGGCGTTCAACGGGATAGCCGTATTGCATCTAACACTTTGAATGGTGTCAATGCTTTTAATATATTGCCAAGTACAATCACTTTTGGCTCAGTACAGAAGAACTACATTTTGTGAAAGTAAGTGGCATTGCAACAACAGTTATCATCTATCAAATCAAGTGAACTTGATTGACTTTTGATCTGACCCTCTTCATTCCATAAATCAAACCACCCAAAAGTACCCAACTAATGCATTTGATTTTGTAATGTTAACTTGTAGTTTTGACAATTTTCATGAACAGATTTGGTGATTTATAAAAAGCATCTAATTGGTTAAACCCTTAAAGCTGTATAGTACGATGAAATATCAAAACTTTAAAACCAAACCAATTATCTAGATTTGATTTTATATATCTAACTTAGATACTGATGCACTTATTCAGCATTTGTTTCTGCATAGAAAGCAATGCTGAGTCAATTTAACAGAGCCTGTTACTGCAGAAGTCTATGGTGTCAGAGTTTTGGCAAACTTGCCAAAACTAATTTTCCATGTTTGCACTCAAAATATCTCAAAAGTTTACCATTTAAAATAAAGGTGACTTTGAACTAATGTAAAGTAGATACTAGTGATCGATCTAATATATTTATCTCAGAAAAAATACAGAAATTCAAAACCATCGGACTATGCAACTTTAACAATGGGGGACTTTCTGGGCGGATTCCTCTGGTTACACTCTAGGTGGCAGCAGCTGACACCGGGCCTTCTGCGGTGGGGGCTTCGGGATGTGTGGTGAGTGTATGGTGGGGGGGGGGGGGTGTATAGGTATGTGGCTTTATTTAATGTAGTATCCTCAAAAGCCTCAATATACCCCTAGGGAGTTCTCAAAATTGGTTGCAAGCCGAGGTAAGCATGTGATCGGGGACACCCTACACCCCACCCCACCCCCACCAAGCACACACACCTACACCCCCACCACATCCTTAAGGCCCCGCCACATACCTATACACCCCCCCCCCCACCTACAGGGCAGTCATTATGCAATATATTTGAACATAGGTGGGTTAAAAGCATAGCAAGGTGTCTAAGCAAACAGACTAAGGTGTAAAAAAGACCATTTAGTTTTGTTCTTGGCCTACATAAGGGTGTTTATAACATTAACAGCATTTGAGATTTTAGTCAAGGCTTAAAATCTGTGACCTTTTGACCTTTGGTGACCTAATTATTGAAATGATTTGCATATAACACCTGTCAGTATAAAGAGCTCGCCAAGACCCATGTCTTGATGGGTAACATGATCTATTATCTTCAATAACAATGGTTCTAGAGGACATATGGTCATTATCCCAATTTTTATGGGAATTTTTTTTTTTTTAATAACCGATAAAACTACAGCAAAATAGGATTTAAAGTATTTTATGATGGCCTAGTTTAGCTATATTTCCATTTCAATAATCTAAGTTATTCTTTTTTTGTACACGGCACGTGTATTTGTCGACTCCACTCGCCGTGTTCTATTTGAAATTCTGACCACTCGGATGACCCGAGTCGCTGGGGTCGTGTTAATCGATTACGGCCATGTTTATTAGATTCTGACGCATGCGCAGAAGCGAGGTACACGTCTGAGCACGGTACACGGCTGAGCACGCCACACCGGGTATAAGTGTTTGATTGACCCAGGCGATGTTTAATGAATTGAAATACCCTGAAGATCTTTCTGAATATTATCTATAATTCGGTACCTTACTATGAAAAGGTTCTATCTGACAAAGTGACCAAATTGGTGTTATGGATGTAGAAATGTTCTATCTACAAAAGGCTATCATGCAGTCACACAACTGTTTCTCAACTGGTATTTTTCACAAGGATATATTGAAAATAATATTGTTCTATCTGCTTTGCTATCATGCAGTTACACAGCTTCAGTCCTCATTATCTCGAAAGCACCATTTTGTCAGATAGAACCTGTTTATAGTAAGGTTGCGTATTGTGAAAGGTACTTATGAAATATAAGGTGGTGGTAAGTAGGAGACTTTGTATGCTTGATCCTAGGTGCCGCTGGTAGGAAACTTGGAGTCTATTTAGCAATGGTAATTTGTTGTCTGAAATGGTAATGAAACTGAAAGGGCATAGGTTGCGATAGGAGGAAAATATCGTGTTCTTACTTTGAATCCATAGCCGAGGATAGGACTTGGACAGGTTGGCTAAGTGTCAGGATAGTGCTAATGCATGGACTCAACTCAGTATGCCACTAAAGCCGTGTTCACACGGGCGATACAAATCGATTCGTAGAAAGCGACTTGTATAGTTTGGGTTACATTTCGCGTGTGAACGCGCGGCTGAGGCGGTTTAAGGCTGATTCGATTCCTGTGATCTGGATACTGTAAACCACCTCTCGAGGTAGTGTACGTGAGTCGATTTCTGTGAATCGATTTATTTTGCCTGTGTGAACGCAACCGACTTACTTGAGGCGGATTAAGGACGTGACAGTCGAGACCTGAGTGTGTTGACTTTCGGGTAAATTTGCTGTATGAAGCTGCTAGCTGTGCACAGATATTTTTTTCATCATTCATTTTCAGGGTTTCACTGCCCAGCAGAAGTTTTGACCGTTCCAAACCAATACGATTCAGTCCATACATATCTAGGTCGAACCCACACTCTCTAGTGCCGACGTCGACGAACCCAAACTGGCGCTGGTTAGTCTGGACTTGCACATGTATGCGCAAATATCCACTTCCGCCTTAAACCGACTCAAAGCACTGCCCGTGTGAATGCGAAACACTTTCAAACTATAGCCGTGTTCACAAGGGCAAAATGTGAACCGATTTAGACAAGGCGAATCATATGAATCGATTTAGTTGTAATATTGACCTTTGTTTATCAAAGCACTCATAATTAAAAAGGGCCCAAAACCATGTGACTATTATCCTGTGACCCCTGCACATAGATAGGTAAACATCTTAAGCCATGGCCATCAACAAGAGGATGAAAGCAGTTATGTTTTAATGAATTATTCATTATTCAAGGTTGATTGTCAAAAATAGTTATTTTAGTACATTCTTTTACATAGGTTGTCTTTCGTTTCCTACAGGGCAGTCATTATGCAATATATTTGAACATAGGTGGGTTAAAAGCATAGCAAGGTGTCTAAGCAAACAGACTAAGGTGTAAAAAAGACCATTTAGTTTTGTTCTTGGCCTACATAAGGGTGTTTATAACATTAACAGCATTTGAGATTTTAGTCAAGGCTTAAAATCTGTGACCTTTTGACCTTTGGTGACCTAATTATTGAAATGATTTGCATATAACACCTGTCAGTATAAAGAGCTCTCCAAGACCCATGTCTTGATGGGTAACATGATCTATTATCTTCAATAACAATGGTTCTAGAGGACATATGGTCATTATCCCAATTTTTATGGGAATTTTTGATGTTGTACTCCCCAACGCAAAAGGGTTAATCCTAAAGATTGCTCACCAGATGGGATGGCCGAATGAGTTGAGCGTCCGTCTCCTGTTTTGGGAGATCGGGGGATCCGAACCCATGGGTTTGTGGCTTCGAACCCTGGTCGAGTCAAACCAATGATTTAAAAATTGATACATGTCGCTTCTTAATTATTAAAAATAAGATAGGGCAAGGACTAGTTGACTCAGTGTCAGGATAATGTAACTGAGTGGGAAACGAAAATTGTTCAAGGGTGACCAGTGGTCATCTACCTGCAAATTGAAGACTACCACCCAGTCTACCATAATCACCAATAAAAAGAACTTTAACTCTCGGTGCAGGGTATAACACCTTGGCACACAGACTGCTACATAAGTTGAGGAAACAACACAACACATGTTCTAGTAGACTGATATCTTGTATTCCTCCATCTAACACACTCTCCCTGCTATCCAGGTGTCT
>JASIRB010002490.1:41535-58114 GCA_030323885.1 Branchipolynoe longqiensis | reverse complement strand
CACTGTTACTTGGTATACAGGGGTATTTGCCTAGCGTTATCACAAAAAAAATTCCTGTCTCAATTCCTCGCCAACCTAGCTGACACTATATACCTATCAACTATTCACACCTATGCTATGTGTTTGTAAAACACCCTCAATACGCCATTCAGCACTGTACTTTCAGTGGCCTACTGTAAAAAATTCCTACTATTATCTTCCCCATCGATGCAGAACTACGATGCACACCCCACTTCCAACATAGGCTTTTCTAGACTTACATATACGCTACATTTAGGGTCTCTTACCGTGAGGTGAATTTCTTGTTGGCTTTATAATCCATATTGGAAATGTGTGGAATGACCTCAAATCTGTATTGATATTGTTGGTTGTTGTGTGCTTCTAAATATGTTGGATAATGTAAATTTAAAGATTTTTTTTTATAGTGGATTAGACTTTACTTGGTGCCCTTTTTACGGTTTTTGCAAATAAAAATAACACCCGCTATATTAACAGCACGCAACTCCTTGTGTTCACTTTTGGTAACTAACTGTTTCCTGTTTCTTATTGCAGTTGATCTGTGACGGTGATTTAAAGTTCATTGATTGTATTGTAAAATGGCCGGGCAGCGTTCATGACGCGCGTATCCTGCGCCAGTCTGATCTGTTTGCGGCGTTCGAGAGCGAGGACAAACCAGTCAAGGGTGTACTGCTTGGGGACAGTGGGTACATGCTGCGTGACTGGCTTTTCACCCCCTTCCTCACCCCCAACACACCACAGCAGAGAGCATACAACCAGCACCATAAGTCGGCGAGGTCGCTGGTTGAAAGGTCCATAGGGATACTCAAAAGACGATGGCATTGTCTGCGTGGCTGCGCCTTCAACCTGTCACGGCGTGCAATGTCATAATAGTTTGTATTATTCTGCACAATCGAGCACGACTCCTGAACCTCGATGCTCCCTCCGATTCCGAGTCCGACGGAGAGGCAGATGATGAAGAAGAGGCATATGCCGATGACGGCGACAATGACCGTCCAGAAAACTACAGACGTTCCGAGCGCGTTCGCAGCCAGGTGGGGAAAGCAGCCAGACAGAGAATGGTGGACAACTTCTTTTGATTTTGGTATGTATTGTTCATTAGAAGAAGCATTCTTTTCAGAAATAAATACAAAGACACACACTTTGATAAAAGTATATATAGCACCTGTTGGCAACTTTATTAACACTCAGAAAAAAAGAGTGACATATGAAAAGTCAAGTATATCTTCACATGTACGCATCGTAACATAGCCACAAGTAAACGAATTGTTGTCAAACTAAACGCACTTTTTATAACATGTGTACCCAGACCAACAAAACATTTATACCTTGTGTCCTGTCAAAATGACAAGGAGCAACAATTTGCACTACATTTAGCCATATACCTAATAACATTCCTTACATTGTACTTAGTACAAATAACAAATATTTTTGGACTGGGATATGGAACATCTTAGAAACATGTGAAACAAACAACAGTAAAAAGTTTATCACAACACATAAATAGTTAGAACGAAACGCTTTATGCTAGATGGGTGGTGTGGCCCAACCTCACAACATTTCCTGAGATTTAACCATACACCTAATTACACCCATGAAATTAAAAGTGAATTTTAGTGTGTTTAGCACCGCAGATTGTCTATAGTCACTGCTATAAGGAACATCTTAAACATAAGTAGAGCCCTTTAATCGCTTAACAACTCTATTGTGCATAGCACCGAGAACTGTGTACAGTCACTGGCATCTGATAGATATTTAGCGCAGTACAATGGCTTTAACACCGCACCTTCTTTTTACTCACTGGGATATGTAACATCATATAGAACCTTACAGTCATTAATTCCAACAAATACAGTACTGTTTTCAGCAACGGAGATATTCTTTTATCACTTGGATATGGCACATCTTACATATCATCATTAAAGCCACCAGTATTTTTTATAACCTCTGATTACTTCTTCAAATCCCTCTCTAATTTCTCCACCTCCAACGCTTCTCGCCTACGCTTCAAGTCCAACAACTCTGTATCGGCCGTCACCCTCAGAACCTCCCTCTCTAGTATCTCCAACTGTAAAGCTTCTCGCCGACACCTTATGTTAAACAGGTGCTCCTCCGCCCTCAACCTCTCCTCGTTTCCATCTCTCTCCAATTTGGCCACTTCCAACTGTTCCCGTCTATACTGCATCACCAAGAGCTCTCTTTCCAAACCTTCACCCTCAACTCGCCCTTGCAGTAATGTTGCTTTTGCCTTGTTCTTACCCGACGTTGTGTTCAGATACTCCAGGAAGGCCGCTCTTTCCGGACCAGCATTTGGGAAGTCGTGAGGCGTTGCAAGGCGTTTGCGGCTCCGGACACTTCCACCTCGGGACAGTGTTTTGCTGGGAAGTGACGGAGTGCGCATGGGTTCATCGACTTCGGTGGTAAGGGTCGGCGAACATTCCGGATGAGCCGCCAGCACACACGAGGCGACGTCACCTACAGAAATATGAGACGGTGGATGATGCAATTGTGTAATATTACAACCTCTCCGGCAACTAATGTGTTTAAGCCTAGTATAGCTCAAGACAGAGCAGAGACAACGCGGATTACTTAGTAAGGGGCACTGTCAACTATTCTTGCCTGTCATAAGCAGGATCAAAAATATTGGAATCGCCAGCAGAAAATTCATGAGAAAGTCTAGGATAGTGTACGCAAGGCATGCGATAATGCTACTCAAAGATGTTATGTTAATTATTCACGTTCCACCCATACCGTGCCCCTGTCCCTACATACCTTCAATAACAAAGGGTAGTGTCACGCACGATGAGCGATCCATTGCTGTATCCAGAAGGGGAGTGGAGGAACACATCGGATTGCTCAGAACTACCGAGCATAATGATTCGGACATGTGGGTCTCGTGCGTCTCGTTGTGTTCTGTGGGCGAGCCAGAGAAGGCAAGTGTGATGCCTACTTGTTCATCGGCAGACGGTTTGGCTTGCGCGGGGGCTACAAAAAATAATAGGGTGCTTTAAATTATGGGTCCGTTGGGCCACAGTTACCCGGACATTTATTCAATGGATGTTTAGTATGGGAATGCATATCAATAAATGATGTAATAAGGCTTCGACATATTCCCTATGTCTTGTTCACCGAATGACAGACATGGATAATAGAAACAAATTCTTGTACATGTCACATGGAAGTTTGATAATAGCGACCTAAGATGGGAAAGTTTATTTAGAGTCGACTAGGTACTTAGTGTTGATATTTTGGTAAATTGACATTACCGCTGTGTACATTTTGATTACTCACTAAATATCTCTCAGCGTCAATTAGCATATTTTGTGAACTAAATGTCTAATAGGTAGGCTCATAACATTGTACATACAGAGCCCGCAAACTTGAGAATAGAGGTTTATGGGTTTTAATCTAAACTTTTTTGACATACTCGGTGTGTCACAAAAATCTTATAATTGGACACGGATGATGGTACCTACTCGCGTCTAGACCTGTCTTAATAATGGGATGCTCCAAATTCTAGGAATATAAAACGGAATTTGTTACACGTTGCTTAAATGATTAATCAATGCTATACAGATTTATGTGGTGATTACTTATTAAGTTACTCACGGACAAAGCTTGCCGGATGGCGGGCTGCAAGAGAAAAAGAGAGTGTGGTTGGAAACATGTATTACAATAGTGCCTGTAAGGTAGGCGCTGTACAATTACTGCACCCAAAAGGTGGTACTTAGCAATGTGAGCTAGTAAGATAGATGAGG
Source organism: Branchipolynoe longqiensis (assembly GCA_030323885.1). Classification (NCBI taxonomy): domain Eukaryota; kingdom Metazoa; phylum Annelida; class Polychaeta; order Phyllodocida; family Polynoidae; genus Branchipolynoe; species Branchipolynoe longqiensis. The sequence continues at coordinate 54,338 of JASIRB010002490.1, read as the reverse complement.
TCAATGAGGTAGACAAAAGCATCTATGTCCAATGATAATTGTTGTTACATATGTTCTAAAAGCAAATCCGTCACACAAAGCAATGTGTCAGCTGCACACGTACGGCTGTTGGTAAAAATTGACAGACACGAATAAAGATCATAGCCATTTTTCTGTTTATAATAGCATGGCTTACAAGTTAGTAATGGTATTCATTTGTTGTAAATCATTACATTATTTACAAACTTACCACTCACTCCATCATACAAGTTTGATTCGTATCCGATGATTTGGAGGATACTCTCCTCATAGGGCAGTTGCGATTCCGGTGGGCCTCCTCCAGTTTTTGCTGCTCGCCTCTGACGCGTGAGTACATCACCCTTCATCCCCTTCCATTTTTCTTTTATTTCCAGACGCGAGCGTTTCGCTACCCCACACGCGTTGACAGCCGCGGTCACGACGTCCCACGCACGGTTCTTTTCCTGTAGGGTTATGCGATTACTGAAGGCGGAAAACAATACTATCCTCCCCAACATTATTTCTTCGAGAAGCACACGAATTTCGTTGTCGCTGTAGTTTGCCTTTCGTGGCCTTTTGCTGGCAGTGGAAATCTGAGAGGGAGTTGGCACACAAGACATTGCGCTCTGAGTTTTCTGCCTAGTAGGTGACCTGCAGATAAGTAGAAAAAATAAAATTAAATGTCGAACCTTAAGACTGTAATGATGATGAAGAGGGTAACATCTGATGACAATGAGACCAATCGCACGCATATCCTAGTACGGGTAGATGTGTCATAAAAATGAACAAAAATGCAATGAATAACACAATTATCATTTGGATAACCCGTAAAGCACGTCTTAAAAAATAAATTCCACGAATTGGTAGATAATAATACATCAAATAAAAATTGCGTGTAGACAGCGGTGCTAAGTCAGACTTTTTCTTTGTCATTAAGGGCTTACGAAAATATGGGAAAGCTAAGGTCAAACACACACAAAAGTAAAAACAAACCGTTTGAAAAAGAAATTAACAGAAGCGCGAATTATCCATCAATTAGGTAATAAGTGAAATATTGGATATGTCAAATGCTAGTTAATATAGCAGAAATCTGGTCCCTCGACACAAAGCAGCACAAGTGACAGCCAAGACGGGTAAGGAATTGAACGTTATTTAGCTAGCAACTCTCATATAGACAGGATGCAGAGGCATATTACATACGTGAGGAGGGCCAGAATTTATAGTGAACCTGGGTATATGATCAATAAGCCAGTGAATACATAAAAAGAAATAGTAGTCTAAATGCAATAATCGTGACAAAACAGAAAAAAATGCAGCTACAATTAGCGCCATTCCCAAAAAAAACATATCAAACTAAAAAACATTTATTGGCGAGTGCAGCAGTTTATAACCTTTGCGTGTGGGTACAGTTCGACAATAGAAAAGAGTTAAATGACCCATTACCTCAAAGCTAGTGTAGCTACCATGATGTCTACAACAGCGACAACATACGACACATTTTTGTCAGACTGTTCGCACAATATTTGTCACCGACAGTGGTTTAGTTGTTAGAAAATAAAGGTCACTAGAAATTGTTAACGTACCGCACTGCCGTTTTCCGTAGTTGACGATGAAGTTTCGCGAAGAACGAGTGGGATATTTACACAGCGTAGAAAGGCAAGAAGAACACTTTTAGTATGTGATGATTTTATGCCTTGTCGATGGGGATGACGAATGAACGAAGCAATATCATAGAAAACGTACAGATAACTTTCGACACAAATGGCTTGTGGAAAGGAAAACCGGAAAGCCTCCCGCTGATTATCACGCGCGGAACACCAAAACAACTACGCTCGCCGGGTACTTACTCAGAGGGATTCCCCACATCTATAAATAACTACGCGGATAGCTACCTCCTCGCCGCTTTGCGTCCATGCATACCACGCGACCCATTTCTCACCCCCGGAGGTAGCTACCCCGAAGTCGGTCCTTACCCCGGGTGGCGATAAGTAATTCGTCATGCATACGGGCCCTGTCATCGGCGTCGTAGAGAACTATGTCAAGCCGTATGCATGGGCGCTTAAACGGTGAGTGTTAGCTAAACGTGAATGTATTTATAGATTTGGGAAATCCCTCTGCGTTTGTAGCCATATATTAGTCTCAAATCTATTAAATGCGATCATATTTAACAGAATTACATACGCAATAAGTGAAATTTAAGCAAATTAACCCTAAAAACGAAGCGATATTAACGCAGCAGCCGCATTGGCGGCGATATTACTAGTTATATTTTCGAATCGACGAACGTAAAGTAAACAAATCGCCGCCGCCGCCGCATGGACGTAGCTTTCCGTACTGGCTCAAATCTATTGAATGCGATCATATTTAACAGAATTACATACGCAATAAGTGAAATTTTATCAATTTAACCCTAAAGCCGAAGCGTTATTAAGGCTACCGCCGCATTGGCGGCGATATTAATAGTTATATTTTCGAATCGACAAAGGTACAGTAAACAAGACGCCGCCGCCGCCACCGCCAGTATGGAAAACGACGTCGATGCGGCGATTTGTTTACTTTACTTTCGTCGATTCGCAAATATAACTATTAATATCGCCGCCGTTACGGCGGCAGCGTTAATATTGCTTCGAATTTAGGGTTAATTTGCTGAAATTTCACTTATTGTGTATGTAATTCTGTTAAATATGATAGCATTGAGTAGATTTCGGTTCCATCCTGACACTAACCTAACACTAACACCGCTGTAAACCTGCTATGAGCAGAGTTAGAATTTCCGAGTTTAAACGCTCGGTGTTAGGCTTAACACTGCTCCATGCATATGAACTTTTCTGCGCTAAACCAGAAATCCCGCCATAAACGCGTTTTGGGTCCCTAACACCGCTCCATGCATATGGGCCCAGGGGCCATATGCAGGAAGCGGTGTTATCGAGCCAAAACGCGTTTAGAAGGGATTTCTGGTTTAGCGCCGAAAATTCGGTATGCACGAGTCAGTGATAGGCCTAACACCGCGCGTTTAAGGTCCGCGACACTAACCCCGTTTCATATGACGTTTACGGGCGGTGTTAGCGTAAGGATAGGGCCAAATCTATTAAATCGTATCATATTTAACAGAATTAGATACGCAATAAGTGAAATTTGATTAAATTAACCCTAAATCTGAAGCAATATTAACGGTGCCGTCGTAACGGCGGAGATATTAATACTTATATTTTCGAATCGACGAACGTAAAGTAAACAAATCGCCGTAGCGCCGCATCGACGTCGCTGTCCATACTGGCAGTGGCGGCGGTTTGTTTACTGTAGGTTCGTCGATTCGAAAATATAACCGCTAATATCGCCGCCGTTACGGCCGCAGCGTTAATATTGCTTCGAATTTAGGGTTAATTTCATCAAATTTCACTTATTGCGTATCTAATTCTGTTAAATATGATAGCATTTAATATATTTAAGCCTAATATATGGGTAGAGACCAGAGGGATTTCCCAAATCTATAAATAATTTCACGTTTAGCTAACACTGACCGTTTAGGCGCTCCTGCATACCACTTGACATATTTCGCCCGGTCGGTGTTAGCTATACGCGTTTAAAGGCTAAACTCAAACTCGCGTAACACCGCTTCCTGCATATGGCCCCAGGTACCAGCACAGATGTGACGTCATCGCTCCTGGCAAACCCCAGCCAATAGGGCCGTAATCGATTAACACCGACAGGTGTCGTATCGTCAGCGGCCTGTCATCGTCAGCGGCCTGTCGTCGCTTCTGCGCATGCGCGGATTTTAAGACATATGCAAAAGACCCATTCCCTCGCCGGCTACAAGCTCAGGCACGGTACCCGGCTGTATTAGGGACCGATTAGGCCGAAATCTATTGAATGCGATCATATTTAACAGAATTACATACTCAAATAATGAAATTTAATTAAATTAACCTTAAATTACAAGCGATATTAACGTAGCAGCTCGATCAGCGTCGAATCGCCGAGTGTAAACCAAAACAAATAGCAAGATCGCCGCAAACGTGCGAAATCCGCAGCATAGCGCAGAAGCGACGACAGGACGCTGACGATGACAAAGGCCGCTGAATACCGCACCTGGGCGACTCGGGTCACCCGAGTCGACTCAAAATTTCAAATCGAACACCGCGAGTGGAGTCGACAAAAACACGTGCCGTGTGCAAAACGACCCGACGCCAGTAACCCACCTCTTGGCTGGGGTTTGCTAGGAACGATGACGTCACACCTGAGCTGGTACCTGTAGGTACCACTACAAGTCCTATTCGTTGTTTTAATGCTTTTTTTTAAATAACCCAGATTGTCAGCTTATACGATCCTAAAATACTTTAAATCCTATTTTGCTGTACTTATATTGGTTATTAAAACAAATAATTAGGTTTTAGATTAAGCCACCATTTTTTCCGCCCCGAGCGTGCAGAAGCTTATTCGGTTATTCGACCCGAGTCTGCAGGATGTGCGCATGCGCCAAAAAGTGGCTCGGGTGACCAGAGTCGATTAATCGATTACACCCAACGTGGGTTACTGGGGTCGGGTCATTTTGCACACGGTGTGGTGGTTCACCAGGATATGCACCGACTTGTAACAGCGCGCGCTCATGGCGACTTTATAGTGCTACCCCACTGGGAAATCAGGCCGCCGGCGCCATGACCCGATGTCCCACACAGTCACATTATCCTGACACTGTGCGCCCAGTCCCTGTCCTGATTTCATAACGCAAAGCGCCGAGCAGCAACAGGTACCCATTTTATAAGTCATTGGTTTGACTCGACCAGGATCCAAACTTCAGTCCCTCCAGATTCACCGGTATGCACCGTAAGTCCGGCCAAGGCCAGAGGAAGAAGTGAAGTGAAGGATAGGAATATTTAGGCAGACAGGGTGGGAGTTAACCTTTTGGTATGTTTACATTTATTGTTGCAGGAAAATTAGAAAGCTATGAACCTACTTCTGGCAGCACTATATATGGCGATGAGGTGGTGCCTGCTAGTCCTCGGTGTCATGGTCTGGACGACCGACAATATTGATGATGTCTGCGTTCTGGTGGTAGAAGCGAGCAAGTGCGTTCCAGGATGACTTGGAAATCCTGGAGAGGATAGCCAGAGCGGCCCTATTGTCGCTGAGTTGGCGGTCAGCATCCTCCATGAAGTCGCTGATGGCAGATCTGTCGACGGCGCCACATGAGGCGAGTATGTGGGCCACATTGAAGATATTAGTTCCGCAGGGACAGCCCTGGAGGTTGGGGACATCAATCCAACGGCGGTAGCCAGTCCTGAAGCGGTTGATGGCGACTTGTGTAGAAGCAGGAAGGCCGACTGGATGGGGGATGTTCGTTCTGACCAGCGTGTACCAGAGCCAGCTTATTGAATAAGGGTTCCGTACTTGTTCCTTCTGTGTGGCTCGTTCCCAGAGTTTGGTGGTGGCTCGAGAAGCGGCGGCGGCCAGTTTGGTGATGGATGGGAGGATGGCTGTCTCTACGTCTGCTCGGTTGGCACCGGCTAGAGCGGCACAGTCGGCCTGGTCATTACCATACAGTCCTATATGCGAGGGGACCCATAGCAGGACTGTGTTGAGGTGTGCCTGATGTCTGGTCAACATTTTAATCTGGATTGCGTCGGCAAGGGAGTGACGGGCATTTGGGCGGGCAATCTCTTTGATGGCATTCAGAGAGTCGGTAATGATGATGGCACTTGAGTTGAGAAGGTCTTCGAGGGCCAAGTGAATGGCGGCGAGCTCGGTATCGAGAGTGGAAGCAAAGTCTGACACCCTGGTGGTGTTCTTGGTGTTGGAGAAGGGGATGAAGATTCCAGCTCCTGCTCTACCTGATGTTGGGTTAAGGGAGTCATCGGTGTAGACAGTCTTTGCTAGAGGAAATTCCACCTTCGCATGAGTTATGGCCTCGAGAGCCAGGGAGTGGAGTTCTGGGGTGGTGTAAGCCGCCTTGGCAGCAACTAGGTTGGTGGTTCGGGTTTCCACTGGGATGGAAACCCAAGGTGGCTTGTGAGGGCTCAGGGCAAAGTCTGCAATGTGGAGTCCGTAGGAGTCCTTGACGGTGGTGATGGCATTCTTGAGACGGTAGGAGATGTGAGGGTGACCGCGGGTCCCATCTCGGAGGTTGGCCGCGGCTCTGCGGATTGTTGTTGAAAGGCCTGAGGAAAGGGTTCTTGTTAGATGGGTGGTGAGAAGTTGTTTGCCTCGGAGGTGGAGGGGAGGGAGGCCGGATTCAAGGAGGAGGATCTCGATCCTGGTGGTGCCTGGAACACGAAGGACAAGCCTGGCAGCCCGGTGTTGGATGTTCTCAAGTTTCCGGAACTCGTTCAAAAAGATCTTGTTCTTGGGTAGTTGAGTTTGGGGGTTGTCAAGCCCGAGCGCTGTGAGAGCGAGTGTGGGCGCAGCGTAGTCGAATAGGGAGCGGCCTGCCTGGCCTTTCAACAACAATCTGCAGAGCCGCGGCCTACCTCCGAGATGGGACCCGTGGTCACCCTCACATCTCCTACCGTCTCAAGAACGCCATCACCACCCTCAAGGACTCCCACGGACTCCACATTGCAGACTTCGCCCTGAGCCCTCACAAGCCACCTTGGGTTTCCATCCCAGTGGAAACCCGAACCACCAACCTAGTTGCTGCCAAGGCGGCTTACACCACCCCAGAACTCCACTCCCTTGCTCTCGAGGCCATAACTCAGGCGAAGGTGGAATTTCCTCTCGCAAGGACTGTCTACACCGATGGCTCCCTTAACCCAACATCAGGTAGAGCAGGATCCGGAATTTTCATCCCCTTCTCCAACACAAAGAACACCACCAGGGTGTCAGACTTTGCTTCCACTCTCGATACCGAGCTCGCCGCCATTCACTTGGCCCTCGAAGACCTCCACAACTCAAGTGCCATCATCATTACCGACTCTCTGAATGCCATCAAAGAGATCGCCCGCCCAAATGCCCGACACTCCCTTGCCGACGCGATCCAGATTATAATCTTGACCAGACATCAGGCACACCTCAACACAGTCCTGCTATGGGTCCCCTCGCATATAGGACTGTATGGTAATGACCAGGCCGACTGTGCCGCTCTAGCCGGTGCCAACCGAGCAGACGTGGAGACAGCCATCCTTCCATCCATCACCAAACTGACCGCCGCCGCTTCTCGAGCCACCACCAAACTCTGGGAATGAGCCACACAGAAGGAACAAGTACGGAACCCTTATTCAATAAGCTGGCTCTGGTACACCCTGGTCAGAACAAACATCCCCCATCCAACAGTTCGCCTTCCTGGGCCCCTTCCACCCAAGTCGCCATCAACCGCTTCAGGACTGGCTACCGCCATTGGATTGATGTCCCCAACCTCCAGCGCTGTCCCTGCGGAACTAAGATCTTTAATGTGGCCCACATACTCGCCTCATGTGGCGCCGTCGACAGATCTGCCATCAGCGACTTCATGGAGGATGCTGACTGCCAACTCAGCGACAATAGGGCCGCTCTGGCTATCCTCTCCAGGATTTCCAAGTCATCCTGGAACGCACTTGCTCGCTTCTACCGACAGAACGCAGACATCATCAACACTGTCGGTCGCCCAGTTCATGACATCAGGGACTAGCAGGCCCCACCTCATCGCCATAGCTGACTTGGTGCCACTACTAACTAACCACCAATTTTCACTGGCAACAAACAGGTAACCCCACCCTCTGCCTAACTAATCCCATCCTCACTTCACTTCTTCCTCTGGCCTTGGCCGGAATTACGGTGCATACCGGTGAATCTGGAGGGACTGAAGTTTGGATCCTGGTCAAATCAAACCAATGACTTATAAAATGGGTACCTGTTGCTGCTCGGTGCTTGGCGTTATGAAATCAGGACAGGGACTGGGCGCACAGTGTCAGGATAATGTGACTGTGTGGGACATCGGGTCATGGCGCCGGCGGCCTGATTTCCCAGTGGGGCAGCACTATAAAGTCGCCATGAGTGCGCGCTGTTACAAGTCGGTGCACATCCTGGTATGGCCTAGGGTCTTACTGGGGTGCAAAACTACACCAACTACCCAGCCTCCCCCAGCCCTCTCAGAGGACTGTGGTTGGACTCTTAGGCTGCCTTTTTCCTTCCTCCCCCCCCCCCTCCCCCCTACCCCTCAATTCCTCTGATCACTACACACCGGAAGCCAACTCCCGACCACATGGGACTGCTTTCAGTGGTGCCCATTCAGTGCTGCAGATTTGCAGCCTTCAGCGCACCAATGCGACTGAAAACTCCCCAAAACAACAACAACTACTACATAAATTAAAGGAGTAAAATTTGAAGATATTAACTTTTGAAACTATCATAATCATTTTTGCTTACCTTTTTTCTATTTATTGGTCAATTTTAATGAAGATTGAGTGATGATCAGATGCATTTCAGTAGGCAATGTCAACTCTGGAACAAACTCTCTGCCAAAACCAGGAATGCAACAACCTACCTGCAATTTAAATGTAGATTATATGTTGAGTACCCAACATAGATATACATTAATAAACCTACCTGGATAGACCACAAACGTTGAGAACCGAAATAAATACATAGTCCCAAACCACTCCCTTCCCTCTTCCTATCTGAAATCCCCCACGGGCAAAAAGAGTAAAAGAAATAACAACTACCAAAGTATACCACCAGCCTATAACGCCTGACTAAACCAATAAAACATATACTACTGACAAAGCTATAGTTGACCCAAGACAATTTAAATGAGTCATGCAACCATTATTTGCATAATCCAAAATCCACGACTACCTGTATCAGCAAGTCATGCCCATTATAGTAATGTCTCCTCACAGGTATGCTCATCAAATCACTGATATAGTCTAAAGGTAAATGGCTATTCTCCAGTCTACATGTGCAAAATAAGATCCCCACTATATTTGTAATGCCTCATTTTAACCTACTACTGTCTATATTGTTCATACCATCGCATCATCTCATCCATAAATAGTTCATATGCGCTATAATTGTTAAGGCTGGAAGACCAGTGCCTCGGTGCTGAAAAAAGATGTTATTCAACTGGAATAAAAATTTGAACAAAAAAACAAACAAAAAAGTCACCCACCTTGGCTGGCAATCTTTTCTTAAATTCAAAATTGCATAACTTTCTTAATATAGATATATTTAAGAAATAAATTCTAACACTTTTAAGGCTTTTATTAATTTGTAATTACTAAGACTAGTTGTTTAACTGTGTTGCACAGATAACTACGCTGACAGTGCTGCACTACGAACTATTCGTAGACGATGAAGGCAAAGCTGAACTACTCAATGAGTTCTTTGTCAGTATGTTTACCAATGAAAATACGAATAATATCCCACCCTCTCCAGATTCAGGAGTCACAGAATTAATCAGTGACGTTGATATAACAGACGGTAAAGTAGACAAATTAATTGAAAAACTAAATGTCTCCAACCCAGATAGCACACAGTCGTCGGCTCGACGGCGGCCCGACGGTGGAAAACGCCGTCGGGCCAACGTTGTTTTGTCCAACCTCCCGCCGTCGGGGCGACGGCGGGTGCCGCCGTCGGCCCGACGGCTGCAGCCGCCGTCACCCCGACGCCGTCGGGGCGATGTCGGGTGCCGCCGTCGGGGCGACGGCGCCAAATGCCGTCGGGCCGACGTTGTTTTGTCCAACCATCCACCGTCGGCCCGACGGCGTTTGGCGCCCCGTGGGGCCCGACGGCGCCAAACGCTGCCGCCGTCGACCCGACGAGCCGAGAAGACACTGTCACTCTAGTGTCAATACGTACAGGTGCAAAAATATTAGTTTTATTCAAAATTAATAGAAATCGAGAACCCTAACCTTATAAATTTAATATAGTCTGTACGTATTGACACTATAGTGACAGTGCCTTCGAATCTCGAAAAAAACCAAGATAGCGGTTCTTGGTCAACCTTCCGTACGTCACTACGTGGTAATTCAAATCGTATTAACACGAATAATTCCATTAATACGTCGTAATAAATTACAAAACTTTTACAAAATAATCTAAGCATATTAATAAACAAACCTGTTAAATAATTCCTTTAAATTCCTCCGATTTCTGGCGTTATTTGTTCAAATAGAACGCTGTCCAACGATCGCACGTGTTGTGCTGGCCACTCGAGCCGGCGACTCGAGTCAGGTGCGGATTCGAAGTAAACAAACCGCATCGGATGATTCAAAGCGTATTAACACGAATAATTCCACTAATACTTCGTAATAAATTACAAAACTTTTACAAAATAATCTAAACATATTAATAAACAAACCTGTTAAATAATTCCTTTAAATTCCTCCGATTTCTGGCGTTATTTGTTCAAATAGAACGCTGTCCAACGATCGCACGTGTTGTGCTGGCAACTCGAGCCGGCGACTCGAGTCAGGTGGGGATTCGAAGTAAACAAACCGCATCGGATGATTCAAATCGTATTAACACGAATAATTCCATTAATACTTCGTAATAAATTACAAAACTTTTACAAAATAATCTAAACATATTACTAAACATACCTGTTAAATAATTCCTTAAAATTCCGGGTAATTCTGGAGTTATTGGTAGAAAAAGAACACTGATCAACAATCGCACGTGTTGCGCGGGCGACTCGAGCCGGAATCCAAATTTAAAGAACTGCGCATGCGCGGCCCACCACCGTCGGCCCGACGATGGCCCGACGGTGTACCAAGTGTGGAAAATGAATGCAAACCTGCGGCGGCCCACCACCGTCGGGCCGACGTAGGCCCGACGGTGAATCAAAAGTGGAAAGGGATTGAACCCTAACGTCGGAACAACACCGTCGGGCCGACGGTGGCCCGACGGTGGCTCACAAGTGGAAAAGGATTGAACCCTAACGTCGGAACACCACCGTCCGGCCGACGATGGCCCGACGGTATACCAAGTGTGGAAAATGAATGCAAACCAGCGGCGGCCCAACACCGTCGGCCCGACGGGGCCCGACGGTGCTCAAAAGTGGAAGGGGATTGAACCCTAACGTCGGAACACCGCCGTCGGGCCGACGATGGCCCGACGGTATACCAAGTGTGGAAAATGAATGCAAACCTGCGGCGGCCCACCACCGTCGGCCCGACGGAGGCCCGACGGTGAATCAAAAGTGGAAAGGGATTGATTCCCAACGTCGGAACAGCACCGGCGGCCCGACGGCGGCCCGACGGTGGAAAGTCGATGGCGACGGTGCGACCAATAGCCGACGTCGGCCCGACGGCTGTGTGCTATCTGGGAAGGCACCTGGGCCAGATGGGATCCATGCAAAAATCATCAAAGAGTGTTCTGAGCAAATTGGACCTATTTTGACATCTCTATTCCGTAAAAGCCTATTTGAAAGGAAAATACCCAAACAATGGAAAGATGCTGATGTCAAACCCCTGCATAAAACGGGACCAAAACGCCTGGCATCAAATTATAGACCCGTGAGTTTAACCTCCCTATGCTGTAAAGCTCATGAGAGAAGCAGGCTGGAAATGGCTGCCAAGGTGTGGAATGCCCAAACGGTAAAGGATTGACAAATTCCTGACCTAAAAACTTACAAAAAATATCTGTGCAAAATAAGGCTAGGAAACCCCCACTAAGCTGCACTGCAAAGGGGCATGTGATATGTCACGGCCCACCAGCGGGACACCCAATGGAAGGTAACCATGTCAAAAGTAGCCAGATAACACACCACACAGCTCCGTACAAGCCTATGATATGTAAATAGGAGTAGGCTAGTCTAGTAATAAGAGTAGAACAAAATTTAAAAAATACATATATGCCAAGGAAATTTTAAAAAAAACTAACATAGGCTACTAACCATACCAACCAACTATCTATCTGCTTCTGAAATGCAGGCAATCAAATTACTTATCAGCAGCTACTGTGTGGTAAGATAACACCAACACTACAACTGGCCAGCATTGAAAACAAGCCTGGGAACCCGGCTTTTTTTTTTTAAATATTTTTTTTTTATTGAGGCTGTATTTATACTGTCCATAGCATATAAGCCCGGGTACCCAGGCTTGTTTTCAATGCTGGCCAGTTGTAGTGTTGGTGTTATCTTACCACACAGTGGCTGCTGATAAGGTATTTGATTGCCTGCATTTCAGTAGCAGATAGATAATTGGTTGGTATGGTTAGTAGCCTATGTTATTTTTTTTGGATTTTCTTGGTATATATGTATTTATTTTTCTACTCTTATTACTAGACTAGCCTACTCCTATTTACATATCATAGGCTTGTACGTAGCTGTGTGGTGTGTTATCTGGCTACTTTTGGCATGGTTACCTTCCATTGGGCGTCCCGCTGGTGGGCCGTGACATATCACATGCCCCTTTGCAGTGCAGTTTACTGGGGGTTTCCTAGCCTTATTTTGCACAGATATTTTTTGTAAGTTTTTAGGTCAGGAATTTGTCGTTCATTTACCGTTTGGGCATTCCACACCTTGGCAGCCATTTCCAGCGTGCTTCTCTCATGAGCTTTTATTTGGCTTCTGGTCTGCTTTAGTAGTGGCGCATTATTTGCTCTAGTAGCCCTTTGTGGTTTTGTTAGAAGTTTAATGTTTTGACTATAGCTATATGCTAATGTTTTCAAATGGGTACCTATTTTCTAGTAGTTTCACTTTGGTTCTTTTGTGTATGTCATAGGTTGGGTGCAGCTTGTCAACTCTTAGACAGATTTTTAGGGCTCTGTTCTGCAGTGTTTGCAGTATTTTTAGTAGTTCTTTTCTCGCACCCATGTAGTTTACATCTCCATAGTCAAAATAGGGGAGCACCATGCCCTTGAAGATTTTTATTGACATTTCTTGTGTCATGTCA
>JASIRB010002490.1:0-41518 GCA_030323885.1 Branchipolynoe longqiensis | reverse complement strand
GTAATTTTTACAGGGGAACCGCCAATTGTTTATTATAATAATCACTTTCATTGGAATGAAAACCCTTACTAGTTAATTCAAGACCAGACACAGGAATTTAATTTGTGGACTAAAAATTTATTAATCAAACTTGATAAATTTTACATTAGCCTCTGATATAATTATCAATAGCTAACAATACAGACAAGTTATTATTTCATCAATACAGATGATATTACGGTACTTGCCCTGCTCTATTCTATCATCCTGGATAGTACAACCCAGAGCTATAATTAAGCCTAACTCTCAATATTACTTATGTGCAGGTTATTCATGAACTAGATATTTATTTAGTCATTATTTAGTTTAAATGTTGAAGATTAAAATTATTTCTTGAGAATTGAAGACAGGAACCATCAGCTAGGCGGTGATCACGGTCATACTCTTGAGGCACTCCAGGCACACGTCAGCTTCTTTTTATCATTATTTCACACAAGCAAACAGAGGAAATGACCATCTAGCTCTCAGCCCTCAGCCACTCAGATCAGATGGGAGAGAGGGATGGCTAAAATTGTCAGGTGTATACAGGATCTGAACTGTACTGATCAACCAGCAGGTGAGGAATGAATTATTTTGAATCGACCCGCGTAGGTCAACTTTGGTCATAGTTACTGAATGCTATGCTGCATTGGTATCTATGGTAATCATTACTATTTGGGCCTGACGTTATAGTCTTGAATTATGCATGTTACCGGCAACATGGGTAATTCAAGACCAGACACAGGAATTTAATTTGTGGACTAAAAATTTATTAATCAAACTTAATAAATTTTACATTAGCCTCTGATATAATTATCAATAGCTAACAATACAGACAAGTTATTATTTCATCAATACAGATGATATTACGGTACTTGCCCTGCTCTATTCTATCATCCTGGATAGTACAACCCAGCGCTATAATTAAGCCTAACTCTCAATATTACTTATGTGCAGGTTATTCATGAACTAGATATTTATTTAGTCATTATTTAGTTTAAATGTTGAAGATTAAAATTATTTCTTGAGAATTGAAGACAGGAACCATCAGCTAGGGGGTGATCACGGTCATACTCTTGAGGCACTCCAGGCACACGTCAGCTTCTCTTTATCATTATTTCACACAAGCAAACAGAGGAAATGACCATCTAGCTCTCAGCCAAATTGTGAAAGGAGAGCGGATGGTCCATTACTAACCATGTTTTTATTTACATAATTAAAAATGCTATTTGATTTCCAATGGCCTAACGTCTTTATACGGTTCAGAGGTACTCCTGCGCGAGCATACTCTTGGGCAGCTCCACGACGTAGACTATGCAACGTTACCATTGACCACCGGGGTAGCTTGGCACCTTTCAGCACCAAACGGAGGCATTTTGTGAAGGCCTGACTAGTAAGCGGCCCCCGTTCGAGAGTACGAATGCTGGGGAGCCTTCATGCACACGAGTATGGCGGGTGTAGTTACTTCATGCACGAACAGGACAGAACAGCTCGTTCGGACCCATCTCGGAATAAAATAAATTTGACTGTCTTAGCAAACATGTATATCCAATCAGTACAGCAGCAATAAATACCAGACCATATTTACCAATTGTCATCAATTTTAATATGATTAACTTAACATGTTTAATTTTTAATGGATAAGCTCTATTTACAATAGTATTCTTTAATTTAAATACACCTTGTTTAAGTACTAGTAACGCATAACAGTCAAATGCATCCCAGTTACCCCCTACTAGCCTTAGCCACGATTTGGCACCACTGAGATAATTTGTTATAGCTCCTGGGGTCTTTAGTCTATCGTTTAAATATATAACGTATAACATTACCGTCTTGAGTTTGGGTTTTTTAGGATTATCTTTTTGTTTCTTGCAAAACTTCAAATATTCGAAAAAATGCACCCTTTTATTTCTCCATGTTCCTTCCGCTAATCCCGCCTTGAAGTATGTGCCTAGTCTATGTACTAATGCATTATTGTAGTCTGCAAGCGTAGAGAAAAGGCAAAGAGAAGTAATTAGAAACCGAGCAGAATCACAGGTACAGATCAAACACACTATCGGTGTGACAAACATCTATTCTGGATAGCGCATACTGCTGGCACAAGTCGTCAGCTGTTAATTTAGACCTTGAGTCAAAAAACATCCTACTTAGCGCATCCGCCAGTACTAGGTCTTTCCCAGCCTTGTGCTCCACCAGTACTTCGCAGGAATTCTGCGCAGAAAACCTCCATATTTCCCTTGCACAGGCACACAAGACGGGGTCTTTCCCAGCACCCGTAGACAACACTTTTTGTGATGCTTCATTATCAGTGTTAATGATAATTATGAACTCTTCCGGGTGGGTAGGATAAAGGCTTTTAAGCGCCACTACTAAATTAATGGCCTCTAATTGGGCAATGTGAAAATCATTAATCAGAAATTCTGGAGTGTACAATTGAGAAAAATAATGCGTCCCACTGAAGCCCCCTCCTGCAAGTAGGGACGAGTCGCACTCAATGACACACCTTTTCTTTGGACACGGCCTGAGCAAAATCAACCCATTACTACCTTCCGCGAAACGCAAAAACCACGCTATATCCCTAAGTAAACCCTCACTGACTACAACCTTCCCAATAAACGGAGTATTCCTCAAAAAATCCAAAATTCTATTCATAAAACGCCTAGATTGAACAACACATTTAGAAATAAATTGTAATCTGCCCACTAATCTTTGTACATGTTTCCTAGTGACCTTATTTCCCCGTTTCCATTTCCGACACTCCGTTAGGACACTCGACAGTTTTTCCCCTGGGATCTTTACTACCATATTAATCGAATCAATTTCGTACCCCAACCATAACATTTTTTGAGCTGGGGCAGTGCATTTTTTAACTGATAACTCCAGACCCAATTTTTTCATTAAATTTTGAATAAAATGATACGCGGCTTGTGCTTTCAAAAAAGAACTCTCCACCCCCACAAAATCGTCCAAATAACATACTGCAAAAAATCCCTCATTCGTCACTAAATGCACCACCGCTGACGTCGTCCGAGCACACGCCATGCTAGACGTCCTACAGCCGAATGGAGGCGCTATATCAAAGAAATACTGATCACCCACTTTAATTCCGAATAATGGCACGCTAAGGGGACAGGTCCTCAACTGTCTGTAAGCTCTTGCTAAGTCTACCGACCACATATAGCACCCTTTCCCCAATGTAGTGACTTCCCTAGCCAAGGTCATGATGGTCGGCAAGGTATAAGTAAACCTACATCCCTGATAGAAACCCTTGACTATACCCGCGTTAACTCCCTTACCTTTCGGATAACTAAGATCTACAATAATTCTGCGTTCCTTGGTATTTTTCTTTGGGCGGGTCATAATTGGGCTTATTTGGGCCCAAGGAACAAAAGGTGGATCAGTGAATGGTCCCAGTAGCGCCCCATGAGAGAGCTCAGTGGTCACATAGTTATCTATCCAAAATACATCTTTGTCATTACACGAGTGGTTACTCTCTACCGGCGATGGCAAGACATCCCTAGTGTAGTTAGCTGGCCAACCAAATTCCAAATAATCTACTAATTCTGTATCACGATAGTCAATCAAAAATTCTCTCGACATATCTATATGTAGGCCCGATGGCACAGGAATTCTAGCACTTAAGTAATTCGGCAGACCGGATTTACGGACTGCCGTATAAATCAATGAATACGGACACTGTGACACCATGTCACACCGCCATCCAGGCCACAAAGACAACAAAACAGTATGATATGCAAGCGGAGACTTTTCACAGAACTTTGGAATATTATCAATATGATCCATATCCACCAGCAATTCATCCTCAACATCACTGACATCTGCTACAGGAGATTTGCGACCATCATCACCGACACTTGATGAAGAATTGCTAATATCATGGATCAACCGTTTGTTACTGGTACGGGCGACACGACCATCGCCGACAGGGGTTAACCGCTTTGTAGATAACAGATTTAGCTTAGATATATCAGAACCATCAACAGTGGCAGAACACAAACATTTCGAAACACTGAGTGCTTCCAAATCATTGACGGATAACTTATCATTTATCAACCTAGGCAACTGCAGAACATCAACATAGTCACGAGAACAAACATCACTCGAACAACTGATAAACAAGTCGTGCTGATTAGCACTTAAGCATGTACGATCATGTAGTGAATCACACATAGAGTTGACGGCTGGATCAACTAATGTTTTAATTGCGGAAGTTTGAGCAAACCCCGATGAATTGTTGTGAATTGAGTCAACAAGCAAGCATGGCTGTCTGACTCGAGGCTGATCGCCTATGCCCTCGTTGCTAGGGCAGATGCATGATGCATCACCATGACAACTATCTTTATGGAACCCAGTCACCATATCGCTATCAGTAAGGGATGGTCGCTGTAAATTGCATGACATATTTACACTTGCCTGAACAACCCCGTTACTAGTCATGCACACATTCGAATTATCCAGTTTCCTGATTTTATTATTATACCATGACCGATTTAATGAACCATTACATAAATACCTATATTTGTCAAAACATGAATAAAATTGATCTCGTTTCTTTTTTGGAGCATCACGCAAAAAATTTGACTGAAAAGAACTTGGTTTTCCATGGTTATTAAGTGACCTACTATCAGGCAAACTATGTGTTGAGCTAGCAATGGGATTAAAAAAAGGGACAGGTCTAGCGTGATTCATTAACAACTTATCGCCTGCGACACAAACCTTACTGACCTGAACTGTAGCGGCGACTGGGTTCGATGACGTCCACTTTGCAAACTGTTTGACATCTCTGTCACCGGTAGAACTGCACGCACGACTTGAAGAATCCGCCAACAACACACGACTCGTACTCCATGTCTCCCTAGCCCCAGCCAGGCTAGTTATTGAAAATTCTTCGAACGGTCTGCATCAACGGCCGACTTCATATCGCATGCTTTATTCTTATTTTTACAATCCAGTTCCCTGTGAAAGTACTTCTTCTTGAGATGGAATGCACACCACGTACAAACATGAAGGAACCGCTCAGTACCAATACCATGGCTCGATGAAAATCTGCAAGATTTACCTCGGTTCCAGATAGTGCAAGGCCTACCGTCAGCTTCGCGACTATACTCAGTACTACCAACGTCTTTAGTTGTTTTTGCAGCTGTAATTGACAAGCGAAGCCCCAAACCGCACTCATCCCTGCAAACTTCTTGAATCTTACTTTCACTTTCCCATCCCTCAGGGAGACGCTTGTCCGCCACCATGTTAACAACTTTTTCGGAGAAGGCCAGACATGTCTCCCACGTGTATGACTGCGCCATATCAAAAAGAGTGTCCATATGCGCCTCAAGCTTTTCTACCCAGCTGGCAGGCACATCACCGCGCTTAATCATCCTATTGATTGATTGATTGATTGGTGGTTTCTTTACGCCGTGTCGGCAGCATAGGCCATATTCACGGCGAGAATTGTTTGTTTTTTATTCAACCATCGCCTTTACATATAATGTAAAAGCATACAATCAGTTAGGTGTCAATAGACACTTATTAATTTTTAAAAGCCCAAAATCATATAATTAAATAAAATAGATGAGAGAATTAATTAATATAAATTGTTTTAATGAATTATATGAATTATATGAGGCGGTACAGACCAGCTGCCCTCAAAAAAGCTAAAATGTCCTCTTGTTTAACTTTGGTAAAAAGGTCACGCATGCTGCCTGCAGTGTAAAATTGTTGGCGCAGTGCCATAAAATCAACACAGTTTAATAAAATGTGCTTGACTGTCAGTGGGGACTGACATCCAATACATTCAGGGGGAGGGTCCCCCTTGAGCAGGAATACATGTGTTAGCCATGAGTGGCCAATACGGCAGCGGCTAAGGACCACTTGGTCCCGCCGACCCCCCACATGAGAATGTGGTGGTTTTCCCACAGATGGTTCAATTTCTTTAAGTTTATTAATGTTTTCATCCCACTCATGTTGCCATTTGGATTTGATGTCGGTGGCTATTAGTGGTTTCAGATCAGAGTGGGGTATCAGACACGGCTCAACATCATAGTTCAGAGCCTCCTTCGCAGCCCGATCAGCTCGTTCGTTTCCCTGGATGCCGGCATGGCCAGGCACCCAACACAAATGGATGTCATATCCATCTTTTGCTAGCTGGTTCATTTTGTAAATGACCTTTGCCACGAAAGGGTGGTCCGTTTTTAGCCCAGCAACAGCTTGCAGGCAGGAAAACGAATCGCTGTATATTACATATTCAGTGTGGTTGGACAGTTCAATGACTTCCAATGCGAGAAGGAGTGCTCGGGCTTCCGCCGTAAAAATCGAGCTCTGATCGGGCATGCAAACGCCAAATTTCTTGCCCTGGCAAACTCCAGCAGCAGCTGCCTGGCTTAGGTCTTTGGAACCATCGGTAAACATGGAGAAGTGGTCTTCAAACTGGCCTTGAATCTCTGCGTACAGTCGTTGATACTCAAGTGGATGTGTCCCAGACTTCCTCAGTTCCGTGAGTCGGAGGATAACCGATGGCTTCCTCAACGACCACGGGGGATGTTCTGGGACCTGGGTATCCTGTAATACATCCAGATCGAAGTACAAACCCTCCAAATGAGGTTTCATCCGGAGCCCCAGGGGCCGAATGAAATTTGGCTTGGCTTCATACTTGGAGTCGTTGTGTGTCTCAAAAACACAACTGTACGCAGGATTTAATGCCTTTGTTTTTAATTTGACAACATATTGCATGGCCAGTTTGGTTCTCCTAGTGTCAAGTGATGGTTCGTTGGCTTCGACGTATAGGCTCTGAACTGGAGAGGTGCGAAAGGCGCCAATGGCCAGACGCAGCCCCTGATGATGCACCGTGTCCAGCAGCCCAATATACGACTTCCTTGCGGAGCCGTATACTATGCTGCCGTAGTCTAGCCGTTACCGAACTAGGGTTCGGTACACAGCGAGCAGAACATCTCTGTCCGCTCCCCACTCTGAACTGGACAACACCCTCAGAACGTCTAGCGCTTTCAGGCATCGCGTTTTGAGGTACTTGATATGAGGCACGAAAGACAGCCTCGTGTCAAAAGTGAGACCCAAAAAGTTGGTTTCTTTGACAACTTTTATGGGATCCCCATCGAGGGTCAGCTCTGGCTCTGCATGCACTCTGCGCAACTGGCAGAAGTGCATGCAGACTGTCTTGGCCTTGGAAAATCTGAATCCATTCAGAACTGACCATCGGTGAATCCCATTTATAGACAATTGAAGCTGTCTCTCAATGACATTCATACCAGTACCTCTATAAAATAAAACAAAATCGTCCACGAAAAGACTACAGGAGACCCCCCCTTTTAACAGCGGCAGCAATACCATTGACCTTGACTCCAAAAAGAGTCACTGCCAGTATGCTGCCTTGGGGTACTCCCAATTCCTGCGAGTGCAGACTAGAATATGTAGTCTTGACACGGACGCGAAAATGCCTGAGCGCCAGAAAATTCTTGATAAAATTTGGCAGGTGACCACGAAGGCCGATCGCATGGAGATCCTCCATAATGCCATGCTGCCACGTTGTGTCATAGGCTTTTTCGAGATCGAAAAAGACAGCCACAACGTGCTCCTTTTTAAGGAAGGCATCTCTTATGAAGGTCTCCATGCGAACCAAATGGTCGAGGGTGCTGCGGCCTCGTCTGAAGCCACATTGGAGGTCGGACAAGTGGTGCCCTGACTCCAGTAGCCAGACGAGGCGTTTATTTACCATACGCGCCATGGTTTTACAGATGCAGCTTGTGAGGGCTATAGGACGGTAGTTGTTAGCTTCACTCTTGTCTTTACCAGGTTTGGGAATCGGTATTACTGTCGCCTCCCGCCAAGAGGCGGGGACGACACCCGACTCCCAGAGGTTGTTAAAGAGTTGAAGCAGCAGTCTCAGCGCAGATTTGGGGAGATGCTTAAGGAATTGATAATGGATTCCATCAGGTCCAACTGCTGTATCATGCGAGCTTTCTAGAGAACACCTCAACTCACCCATACTGAATGGGGAGTTGTAGTGCTCCCTGCCGTCAGAGGAAAAGTCCAAGAGCTTACGCTCTTGGCGTTCCTTGACGGCCAGAAAGCCCTGGAGGCAGCTTGCCAAAGACGAATTTCTGGCAAAGGCACGAGCCAATTCTTCGCTTATTTCATTGAGTGATGTGAGAAAGGTGCCATTGTGCTTCAAGTGCTGGACTACAGACGAATCATCTCCCCTTCGCTTGATTCTTCTGATCATCGTCCAGACTTTGCCCAATGGCGTGCCGGTGTTAATGCCAGAAACGAATCGTCTCCAGCACTGCCTCCGCGCTTCTTTGATTGTTCTGCGAGCGCGAGCCCGCAGAATTCTAAAGAGCGCCAGATTTTCAGCAGTCGGTCTCCTGTGGAATCTACGCTGAGCTTTTTTCCGTTCCTTAATAGCCCCCCTACAGCTGTCATCCAACCATGGAGGCGTGAGACGCTTGGGAATTGCAGAAGTCTTCGAAACAGTTTTATCTGCGATCCACCTCAGCATTTCAGTGAATGAATCAATGTCACTGATGTCTGGAGTGAACTCCTCGCGGCACAGGGTCTGGAAGGAGGGCCAGTCGGCTTGACGCAGCCGCCAGCTCCTCTCTCGCTCTACGGGAGACGCCCCTTCACAATTAAGAATAATTGGGAAGTGCTCGCTCCCGCAGAGGTCGTTCCAGACCCTCCACGAAAAGTCCAGCGCCAGCTCTGGTTCAACAATGCTAAGGTCGATGGCAGAGTATGTTCCGTAGGCGGGATGCAGATATGTGCATGAACCATCGTTCAATACACACAGTGCATGACCGTCCACAAGGTCCTCAATCCTCTTGCCCATTGGGTTCCTAGTGGTCCCTCCCCACAGTGGGTTGTGGCCGTTAAAGTCACCCATAAGTAAATATGGGGAGGGTAACTGGCTCACAAGAGCATCCAATTCTTGTAAGGTGAGAATGGAGCTCGGAGGAACATAGATGGAACAGAGAGTTATAGTCTTATGTAGCGTCAGACGAACAGCTACAGCCTGTAGTGTTGTGTCTAACGCCACTGGCGTACATAAAATATCACGTCTAACCAGGATGGAGGAGCCGCCAGCGGCCCGGTCTCCATCCGGTGCGGATTTGTCAAAATTGATGTAGCCTTTAAGACTACAACTCTCAGAAGCTCTCAAGTGAGTTTCTTGTAAGCAAATGGCAAGAGGGTTGAGGTTGCAGCACAGAAGAGATAACTCTTCAATGCTGCCCTTGAAACCCCTACAATTCCACTGAAGCAGAGAACCACCTCTCACTGTCATTTTGGGGCAGTGACAGGTGTTCTCCCCCTCCCCTGAGGTTTGGGGGAGAGACTGCGGTCTCGACTAGTCGAGGCCTCAGCCATCTCTACTTCTTCAAGCGCCTCGAATCTGTTTTTAGTTAGGGACAGAGACCCTTTCGGCACTCTGTCCGAAACAACTTTGGGTTTACGTTTTAGAACCGTAGCCTTTTTAATAGGGCTCGGCTCGACTGATGGTTGTTTTTTTTCTTTATGCGGACTCGGACTCCGACTCGGAATCCCTGGCGTTTGCACCGACGTTGTTTTCTTTGTTGGCCCGGTCAAGTGATGGACTGGGGGTACCGCCTTAGGCTTCTCCCCAGTCAACCACGTTAACTCGGTCTGGCAGTCGACTGACCTGTTTGAAGGCTTCAGTATCGCGGCATAGCTCCTGGTGGTTGGGGAAGGTGTATTACCTTCAACCATCCTCCGAGCTGCGGGATAGCTCAGCCCATTCTCTGTTTTTACACGTTGAATTGATTTTTCCTTGATCCAAACAGGACAGTCTTTGGATGCGGCCATATGGTCACCCAGGCAATTGACACATTTTGCCTGGTCATGGCACTCAGTGCCATCGTGACCCTTCTGACCGCACCGGAAACATGTCGTTTCGCTACGACATGAATCCTTACCATGACCGAATTTCTGGCATCGGAAACAGCGGAGCGGATTTGGTATGAACAAATCCACTGCAACGCTGAGGTATCCGACTTTCAAATTCTTGGGCGGAAACGGTGTATCAAACGTGAGGATGTACGTCCCTGTTTTTATGGACTTGTTATCCTTTTTAATCACTATCCGTCGAACGTTTAATACACCTTGTGTTTTAAGTTCCTGTGCGATTTCATCCTCATCACAATCGTCCAGATCTCTAGTACGGATCACTCCCTTACTAGAGTTGAGCGTGCGATGAGGAGAGGCTTTGATGGCGACGCCTGCTAGCGTGCTTGCACGTAGCAGATTGTCGGCATGAGCCTTCCTCGCACGTTCCACAAGAATATGGCCAGAGCGCAGTTTTTGTACATCCTTGACCGTGCCAGCAATGCCCATGATGCCTTTTTGTATGGCAAAAGGGGATAGCTTTGTAATGGGTTGGTCGGGTACACTAGATTCAATCATTATGAATCTAGGCCATTGTTGGGTTTGGATTTCCGAATCGGAATCCGAGTCAGCTCTTCTTTTCTTTCCAGTTTGAGGGGGGGGTTTTTAGTATCCATATTTAGTTTTGTTTTGATTCGTCACCCTTGTCCTCACCCACCACGGAGCCCCACATGGGGGGTGTGCAGAGCTGCGGATACCCGGCAGTTACACACCAAGGATACAAGGGTGATATACTCAAGCAATGATCTACCAAAATGGAAGATCATTACCGGATTGACCCTAGCCACTGCCTTCTAGGAGTAGTGAAAAATGTGGATCCATGTATGTATATATATATATATGTATAAATATAATTTTGTAGATAAATACATTTTTCATAGTACTACTCCTAGGGCTTGGCGTGACCAGCCGATTGATTGGACCGGGCCAGTCCAACCCCTCGTCTAGGTGAAGTCGGGGCCAAAGTGCAGTATTATCCGACGAATAGCCGCAAAATATTCATACCACGTGCTCTGCCCAAGACCAACCTTGCCCTTTTTCTCTCCACGAATGACATATTTATGAGGTATCAATTTGTATTTACCTGATGCTTTTTTAACTCGCGCTCCTGCGACACGTAGTAAGTCCTTCAAAAGTTCATCATCAGAATCTGAACCAAGATCCATATCCACTTCAGCTACAGGCTTACTAACACTTCGGATACTGCTATGCAGCACCAACTCTGCGGAATGACCACCAAGTGATGTACCCTCTCCCGGATCAGAAGCAGCAGTCGTAGTCGCCAACGGCACACAATTCACTTTGCCACATCCAACACATGATCTACGCTCATTATTAGAAGGGCGCCTGCTGCGTACGACTGGTGGCGCAGCGACACTGGTGACATCACCAATGTTTACGTCCTCTGTATCCAATTCTCCTAACGATAATGGTGCTTCATTGAAGTTTGTCTCAAGACTATCCAAACGAGCAATAATGGGAGCTGTAACCGCCGACATTTTGTTATCTAATAGTCTAGATAAATCCTCCAGCGACGCTCCAACCACAGTAGGGGTAATTGGAGAAGGCTGCGACGACGAAGCCACACGTATATGGCTTCTATCTCTCGGTGAATCCAACGGCACAGAGCTTGAACATCTCCTCCTAACGTCCGCAGATTGCAGCAACGCCTCCGAGAATCTCCCCGTCGAACGAACCGTGGACTTTAACTTAGGCATGCTACTTTTGTCGTACAATACTCCTAAAATTTTCAGGTGTGTACAGGATCTGAACTGTACTGATCAACCAGCAGGTGAGGAATGAATTATTTTGAATCGACCCGTGTAGGTCAACTTTGGTCATAGGTACTGAATGCTATGCTGCATTGGTATCTATGGTAATCATTACTATTTGGGCCTGACGTCATAGTCTTGAATTATGCATGTTACCGGCAACATGGGTAATGAGAAATAACCAGATATATGAGCAAACCATAAACCATTTACATTTTGGAATAAAGAAATAGTAAGTTTTATTGGGGAACTTACCATGGTTTGTTGTAATAACTTCTCAAAGCCTCATAGTTAATGAGAAAGGTATATACAGTAACAGATGTATTGCTTTAGCAGTCTACCCAAGGGTGGTCACTGGAGGGTGTGGAGAGGGATTGCTCTACCTGTGTGGTATATTTACCTCTCACCACCTGTTGTGCTCATGGGGTTTACTGAGATTTACGGTTTCCTATTATTTATATTATTTCTTGTATCTGTTTCTGTAGATGAACACAATGGGAGTGATGTGATATAGTTAAATAATTATTACACATCATAACTATGCTGGTACAGAGCAATACTTGTGAGTTATAGTGACATTACTCACTACATTTAACACAAACAACACATCATACCCAAATACATTTTCAATTTTTATTACAAACTGTTCTTCATAATATTTACACATACATTATTCTCATCGGTTAATTTGATTTTTGATTAGGTCGTAATGCTCGCATTGTGTTTGATTTGTGGCGAGGGAGGAGGACCCCTCCCACTCTCTCTCCCCTCCAGCGCCCATTGGGATGCTGACATAACACCCTCCCCCCCTTCTCTCTTGGCCCTTATAACTGGCCGCCTAGCTGCTCTTAGCTGTAAGATACAAGTAGACACCGTGAGTTCCAGTTAACGACTGACTTATTAACCATCCTTATTGCCTTAGTTACATACTAGTTGCAGCTGGTGACCTGCGTGTACCGGTCGACGTACATACATTACATCTCCCTTCCAATAGGGTTATATATATATTGAATATATTGAATATTATATGTATACATTAAATATTATAAACAAATTATAAATCCCCCCAACAATACCTTAACTAATTATAAATACTATGTGCATTCTATATGTCGAATGTATAACGGTCAACAACATGTTGATATATTATTAACAATGTTCACTCTAAAGCACTTATCATTCTTCTTTTGTCATACGAGGGTGTAAGTACCTAGTCATACCAATCAATTTTATTCAGTCCCTCGTCCTACATGCTTGCACTAGCTTTATTAAGATTCTCTACAGAGTAATGGTGTACATGATGATTTATACATTGGTATCACGTGTATCCTACGGCTATGTTAATACAATTAGTATATTTAGTATGGTTGTCATGAACACAATTTAGGCATCAAACACACCATACCAACGTTTACCGTTACAGTAAAACTTACTCTATACATGTCGATAAATATACATTGACTTATTTCAAATCTAGATACCGGGTGAACAACCCGACCATATCGTATTTTGTGCAACATTTCTGTCTGTAATGTACATGGAATAACAATTCGATTGTCTTTCAACACCAGGTCATTACGGACTGTAATGTCGGGGCTGAGATTATTACTATGATTGGGCCAACCAATGCGTTGACAAGTATATTACTCGTTGTAACATATCGTCTTTCTGGACCTCCTGCCGTACCCTTGTCACACCATCACTTCCCAATCCAATCTCTGCCACCGTGAAATCATCATCAAACAAGTTGTCAGGTGTCGTCAAGGTGGTGTGAGCTCTGGACAGCGCGTCTGCAAAGTACATCAGCGTGCCTTTAATGTGTGTTACCCGTATGTTGTAATTTTGGAGTCTCCTCCTCATGCGTTGCATTCTAGATGATAACGTGTGTATGGACTTATTCATAATAGCTACCAGTGGTTTGTGGTCTGTTTGGACTGTCACTTCTTTGCCGAATATATAATCATGGAATTGAGTGCACCCGAAACATATTGCTAACAATTCCTTTTGGATTACAGCATAGTTTGATTGTGTTCTGTCTAAAGCCTTCGATGCCATGGCCACCGGTTTATTGTCCTGAAATAATGTAGCACCTAGTCCAGACTTAGAAGTATCAACTTGCAATACAATATCTTGTTTGACATCAAAATATTTTAATACAGGGGCCTTGGTAAGCAAGTCCTTCAGTTTGGCAAAAGATTCCATTTGTTCTTGTTGCCAGTGCCACGCTACATCTTTGCTAAGCACAGTACGTAATGGTTTGGCTAGGTCTGCCATGTTAGGTATGAACTTACTTACGTAGCCCACCATTCCCAAAAACCTTTGCACAGCCTTTTTATCACCAGGTGTCGGCATGTCCACAATTTCCTGCACACGCTCCTTGCTGGGCAATAGGCCCTGAGACGTCAGTAAGTGACCGACATAGCTAACTTGAGATTGGCATATTTTAGATTTCTTGATTGATTGATTGGTGGTTGCTTTACGCCATGTCGGCAGCATAGGCCATATTCACGGCGAGAAATGTTTGTTTTGTGTTCAAACCATCGCTTTTACATGTAAAAGCAGACAATCAATTATGTGCCAATAGACACTCATTAAATTAGAAAGCTCACAATCATATACATTGGAGCTCTGCCACGTGGCAAGTTCTTTCAGACCGGAGACAACACAATAGATCAATTCTCCAATAGACACATGCAAAGATAGTTTCATTAATAATTAATAGAATCCATTTAGTAAACTATATAAGGTGGTACAGTCCAGCTGCCCTCAAAAAGGCTAAAATGTTTTCCTGTTTTACCTTAGTAAAAAGGTCATGCATACTGTCTGCAGTGTAGAACCATTGGCGCAGGGCCAACAAATCAACGCAACTTAGTAAAATGTGTTTGAGTGTCAGTGGGGACTGACACCCAATACATTCAGGGGGAGGTTCCCCCTTGAGCAGAAAAGCATGTGTAAGCCACGAGTGGCCAACACGGCAGCGACTATGGACCACTTGGTCCCGCCGACCTCCCGCATGAGTCTGTGGTGGCTTTCCCACAGATGGTTCAATTTCTTTAAGTTTATTAATGTTTTCATCCCACTCATGTTGCCATTTGGATTTTATGTGGGTGCTATTAGTGGTTTCAGATCAGAGTGAGGGATCAGACATGGTTCAAGATCACAGTTCAGGGCCTTCTTCGCAGCCCGATCAGCTCGTTTGTTTCCTTGTATGCCGGCATGGCCAGGCATCCAACACAGGTGGATATCATACCCATCCGTTGTCAGTTGGTTCATTTTATAATGACCATTGCTAGAAAAGGGTGATTCGTTTTCAGTCCAGCAACAGCCAGGAGGCAAGAGAACGAATCACTGTAATAAGCATAGTTATGTGGTTGGATACCTCGATACACTCCAATAGAGAGAAGGCGAGTGATCGGGGGGGGGGGGGGGCCGCAGCAGTGAAAAATCGAGCCTCTGAGCGGGCAAACGTACACCAAATTTTCCCACGGCAGACTGCCGCAGCAGCTACCCGGCTTTGGTCTTTCGAACCATCAGTGTATATGGAGAGGTGGTCGGCAAACTGGCCTTGAATCTCTGCATGCAGTCCTTTGTACTCGAGTGGATGTGTCCCAGATTTCCTCAGTTCCGTGAGTCGGAGGATAACCGATGGCTTTCTCAACGACCACGGGGGATGTTCTGGGACTTTGGCATCCTCCAACACGTCCAAATCCATGCCTAAGGCCTCCAAATGAGGTTTCATTCGGAGCCTCAGTGGCCGGATGTAATTTGGCCTGGCTTCATACCTGGATTCATCATGTTGCTCGAATAGACAATTGTGTGCAGGATTCAATGCATTAGTTTTTATCTTGACTACATATTGCATGGCCAGTTTGATTCTCCTGTTATTAAGTGATGGTTCATTGGCTTTGACATAAAGGCTCTGAACTGGTGAGGTGCGGAAGGCCCCAAGGGCCAAGCGCAGTCCCTGGTGGTGGATCGTGTCTAGCAGCCCAATATATGATTTCCTTGCGGAACCATATACTATGCTGCCGTAATCCACTTGTGAACGAACCAAGGTTCTGTACACGGAGAGCAGAACATCTCTGTCCGCTCCCCACTCTGAGCTGGACAGCACCCTCCGAATATCCAGCGCTTTCAAGAATATCCAGCGCTTTCCGGCATCTTTTTTCAGATACTTTATATGTGGCACAAAAGACAGTTTTGCATCGAGAATGAGGCCCAGAAATTTGGTTTTCTCAATGACTTTAATGGAATCCCCATCCAGGGTCAGCTCCGGTTCCGCATGCACTCTACGCAGCAGGCAAAAGTGCATGCAGACTGTTTTGGTCCTGGACAATTTGAAACCGTTCAGAACTGACCATCGATGGATCCCATTTATGCTTGGTTGTAGCTGTCTCTCTATGACATTCATGTTATCACCGCTGTAATATAAAACAAAGTTGTCCACGAAAAGACTACAGGAGACCCCCCGCTTTACAGCAGCAATACCATTGACCTTGACCCCAAAAAGGGTCACGGCCAGTATGCTGCCTTGAGGTACTCCTAGTTTCTGTGAGTGTAGGCGGGAATAGGTAGTCTTGACACGGACGCGGAAATGCCTGAAGGCTAGAAAGTTCCTGATGAAAATTGGCAAGTGGCCACGAAGGCCAATCGCATGACGATCCTCCATGATGCCATGCTGCCACGTTGTGTCATAGGCTTTTTCGAGGTCGAAAAAGACAGCCACAACGTGCTCCTTCTTCAGGAAAGCATCTCTTATGAAGGTCTCCATGCGCACCAAATGGTCGAGGGTGCTGCGGCCCCGTCTGAAGCCACATTGAAGGTTGGACAGGTGGTGTCCTGACTCCAGTAGCCAGACGAGGCGGTTGTTTACCATGCGCTCCATGGTTTTACAGATGCAGCTTGTAAGGGCTATGGGACGATAGTGGTGGGCTTCACTCTGTCTTTACCAGTTGGGAATCGGTATTAAACCGTTCGCCCTCCGTCCCGCCAAGAGGCGGGGACGACACCCGACTCCCAGATGTTGTTTAAGAGTTGAAGCAACAGTCTCAGTGCATGTTCAGGGAGATGTTTCAAAAATTGATAATGAATTCCATCAGGTCCAACTGCTGTGTCATGCAAGCTTTCCAAAGAACACCTCAACTCACCCATACTGAATGGGGAGTTGTAGTGCTCCTCGCCATCGGAAGAAAAGTCCAAGAGCTTTTGCTCTTGGCGTTCCTTGACCACCCGAAAGCCCGGGAGGCAGTTTGCCAACGACGAGTTTCCAGCAAAGGTGCAAGCCAATTCTTCACTTATTTCGTCGAGTGATGTGAGAATGGTGCCATTGTGTTTCAAGTGCTGGACTACAGAAGAATCACCTACCCTTCGTTTGATTCTTCTGATCATTGTCCATACTTTGCCCAACGGCGTGTGCATGGTGATGCTAGAAACAAATTGTCTCCAACACTGCCTCCGCGCTTCTTTGATTGTTCTGCGAGCGCGAGCGCGCAGAATTTTAAAGAGCGCCAGATTTTCAGCAGTCGGTCTCCTGTGGAATTTACGCTGAGCTTTCTTTCGTTCCTTAATAGCCCTCCTACAGCCGTCATCTAACCCTGGAGGCGTCAAACGCTTGGGAGTTGCCGAGGTCTTCGGAACAGTTTTCTCCGCGATCCATCTCAGCATCTCAGTGAAGGCATCGATGTCACTGATGTCTGGAGTGAACTTCTCGCAACATAGGGTCTGGAAGGTGGGCCAGTCCGCTTTACAAAGCCGCCAGCTCCTCTCTCGCTCTATGGGAGATGCCCCCCCACAATTAAGAATAATTGGGAAGTGGTCGCTCCCGCAGAGGTCATCCCAGACCCTCCACGAAAAGTCCAGCGCCAGTTCTGGTTCTACAATGCTGAGATCGATGGCGGAATATGTTCCGTAGCCGGGATGCAAATATGTGTATGAACCATCGTTCAATACACACAGAGCATGAGCGGCCACAAGGTCCTCAATTCTCTTGCCTTTAGCGTTCCTATTGTCCTCCCCCCATAATGGGTTGTGGCCGTTAAAGTCACCCATAAGTAAATATGGGGACGGTAACTGGTCCACAAGGGCGTCCAGTTCTTGTAAAGGTGGAACGGAGCTCGGAGGAATGTAAATGGAACAGAGAGTTACAGTCTTATGCAGCGTCAGACGAACAGCTACAGCCTGTAGTGTTGTGTCTAACGCCACTGGCGTACACACCACATCACGTCTGACCAAGATGGAGGAGCCGCGAGCGGCTCGGTCTCCATCTGGTGCATGCTTGTTATGAATGGTGTAGCCTTTAAGACTACAACTCTCAGAAGCTTTTATATAAGTTTCTTGTAGGCAAACAGCGAGTGGATTGAGGTTGCAACAAAGAAGAGACAACTCTTCGATGTTGCTCCTAAAACCTTGGCAGTTCCATTGAATAAGAGATGCACCTGTCACTGTCATTTTGGAGCAGTGACAGGTGTTCTCCCCCTCGCCTTTGGTTTGAGGGAGAGACTTCGACTGCGGGTTTCCACAGTCTCAGACATCTCAATATCGGCCAGCGCCCGATATCTATTTGATGTTAAGTTTTTGGAGATCGATGACCCCCTGGACGTTTTGTCCGTAGGGCAGATTTCTTGTGATTCAGCATTAGGTTGAATTTTCTGGCCCTGCCCAAAACTGCTCGAAGTCTAGTATTATGTTCTTGAATGGTGTTCCCATAGATCAGAATGTCATCAGTAATTACGTTCACCCCATCTAGATCTCCCACTATGCCATTCATCTCTTCAATGAAGATATCGCCAGCTGTTTTAATTCCAAAAGGTAAACGTGTAAATCTAAACCGACCCCACGGTGTATTGAATGTGCATAGGTTGGAACTCTGTTTATCTAAATGAATCTGCCAATACCCACTATTAGCATCAAGAACTGAAAAGTATTGTGCCCCATTAGTCTTGGCAACTACCTCTTCTATAGTATGGGTTGGATACGGGCCTCGCATTATAGCTTTATTTAACTTAGTCGGATCTAGACATATTCTAATTTTTCCCGGTTTCCTGACTATAGTTATTGAACTAACCCATTGAGTTGGTTCCGTCTGCTTTACTATCACTCCCAACGCTAACATTCTATCTAATTCCTTACATACATCTGATACAATAGCATGCGTTATCCTTCGAGGGGCATCAATGACTGGGGATACATTTTTATCAACATGAATGTGCGCATCTACTTTTATTTTACCTATCCCGGTGAATACATCTTTATATATATTTACCAAATTTGTAGCACTTTTCCCAGGATCTGCGTTGCTGGAGATACAGTCTACCCTCATAATAAGGTTGAGCGCAACACAAGCACTCTTCTCAAGTAGGGGACTGTCTTCTTCTGTCACTTGAAACTTGAAGCATTGTCCACGAACATCGATCATCGTCTCACCAATCGGTTGTATTCGTTGTCCGGTGTATGTGATGAGATGGCAATGAGGTGGAGATATGGCCATCCCACCTATCTTGTCACACAATCCCCTCGGGAGTATAGCCGTGTTTACACGGGCGATTTAAAACGCCACATATAAAACGCCTTGCCTAGATCGACACACATTTGCCGTGTAAACGCGACTCTGAGGCGTTTTAGGGCTGAATCGCTTCATATGAAACGCCTCATCTATACCACCTCGCGAGGTAGTATAGATGAAGCGATTCAGCTGGTTCCCGGCAGTAAACTATACACCTAGCAGTGCTTGCCGGCTACAGGCCGCCACAGGCTGCTGGTTCCCGGCGCCAAAACACTTTTAAAACTCTGCCCGTGTAAACGCACCTCAAAAACGCCTCATATAAATCGCCTTGTCTAGATCGTTTCACAATTCCCCGTGTAAACACGGCTTTTGTTAGCCTCAGATGCTGTGTTGAGTTTAAACCCGACCATGACGTCTTTGATCTTCACACTCGCGTACCAAAGCCCTTCCTTCTCACCATTGTCGCTATTCACCGCACCAACAAACAAATGGTGCGTGCTGCCTTCCTCGTATCCATCGTTCCAGTCATCTTCTTCCTCGTGACAATTTACAGTTAATTCATTCACTGCGGTATTCCTCTGGGTATGTCTCCTGCACATCCTGATGAAATGTCCAGTCCTCCCGCACCCGGAGCATTTTGTGTCCTTGGCAGGACACCGCCCCTGGTAATGTTGATGTTGTGACGGCCGTTTCCATGGTGTCGCCCGTCGTCGTGACGTCACCTCGCTCTCCATCCTTGAAATTGCATCAACGTTCTCACAGAGAGCGTGTATATAAACAGATGAGAGGGACAGCTCCCGCGAAAAACGGTAACACAGGCTACAGTGGCGTTCCTGGCGGTTAGTGTTGAACAAGCCTTGAGTTTGCCGGTACGCTCAGTGCAAAACATTTGTTTTATTCAAAAATAATAGAAATCAAGAACCCTAACCTTATAAATTTAATATAATCTTTATGGTAAAGATGTTTTCTATATGTGTACCAAACGATTTGTTTCTAGATGGTGTAATTTGGGAGATATTTGACTTCTTCTGTATGAAGATTTGCTCACGGCAGTTAACAATGCCTTGAGTTTGACAGCTGTGTCATATACTGTTCAACAACCACCACTTGGAGCGCCACAGTCTGCAGATGTTACATGCTCTAGTATGGGAGTTGTCCCTCTCATCTGTTTATATACACGCTCTCTGGTTCTCACCCGTCGTAATACTTGTACTGTCACTAATCAAATCCGCCTTGTTTTCACTTAAACGACATAAATTAATACACACTTCCAGAGATAAATTACTTGTCTGTAATAAACGATCTCGGAGATTCTTGCTTCTAACACCACACACTATCCTGTCACACAACAGCGAGTCCTCCAATGAACCATACTGGCAATACGAAACACGGTTTCAAAGATTCTGAATATAAGTGTCCATTGTCTCGCTTGTTTGGTTTAATGTATTAAATTGATATCTTACTATTGTTATTTTTGTCTTTCCTTCGCAATATACTAGAAACTTTTCTATCAATACTGCAATTTTGTCCTTGTCGTTCACATCAATATCGAACATTCTGTGTATCTTCTGAGCTTCAGTTCCTGCTACGTGAAGGAACACGCAACACTGAACCTTCTCAGCCTTGGCAGCTACTCCTGTAGATACAAGATTCACCCCGTACTGCTGCAGTAGGGGTGCAAACCAGCCTTATGTAAAAGCTGGTGAAAAAACGGGTCAAGAATTGAGAGCCTAATTTTACAATCTAAGAAGCAACATTTATTCTTTACATATGTCTTATTATTTACCCGCTACCTTTGAGTTGAAAAATATAATATAATATCTAGTTTAATAAGATTTAAAAGTGAAATCGACGGCGTTCTGCGGCCGCCATCTTGTCTTTTTGCATTCTCTCCCGTTTCACCAACTCTGTGCATATAGAAGTATCCATTTCATACTGGAGCCACATACTGGAGCCTCACTTCCACACTGGAGCCTCACTTCCATACTAACGCTATTTTCGCCCGTATTTATATAAGGCTGGTCTTCACCCGTGTACTACAAGTACCGGGTGAATCTTTTATCTACTACTCCTGCTGCTACCGCGTAAATCCTATATGAATCGATCCACTGGGTCCAGTTCAGATTGATATTGCCCTCCAAGTTCAATGGCAATGGGGGTTTTAATCCTGAAAGTGCCATTATCTTTTGTCAGCCAAGCCACATCTGACACCATGTAAGATACGAGTAGACACCGTGAGTTCCAGTTAACGACTGACTTTATTAACCGTCCTTATTGCGTTAGTTACATACTAGTTGCAGCTGGTGACCTGCGTGTACCGGTCGACGTACATACATTACAGTCTACCACTCATCCTCCTTGCACGGACACCATTTCTTCTTTTTTGATATCTTCACTACGCATCGACGCCTGCACGCCTCCAAGCCTCGCCCCCCGGACCTACCACCCATGCCATGCCCGCCTCTGCACGAGGACGGGGCTGCCTCACCAGCCGCCGAGGCGCCCATCGGGGGAGGAGCGCCTCCACCGCCTCACCCGAGGCCACCTCCACGACCTCGTCCACGCCCAGCCTCCAGTCAGAGGACACCTCGTGGGCGTCCTCAGTGGACGCCAGGATGGATGCTCAAACCAAGGCTATAGAGCACCTCACCGCGCTCGTGGAGGCGATGGCAGTCGCGCCTCACCGGACGCCCGCCCTGGCCCCGCCTCCAGCCTCAGCATACGACATCATCCAGGAGCTGGCCCAGGGAGGCCCGGCCCCGGCGGCCCGCCTCCTTCCCACCCCCGCGACTTCGCCTCACGACATCCACCCGCTATACTGGCGGTACACGAGGCACGGAGTCTATCCCACCCTGCAGGCTGCCTCTGCGGCCCGCCTCCCACCTGCCCTGCACGCCGCCCCTGACCACACACCCGCCTCCGCCGCTGAGGCGGTGCGGGATATCCTCGACTCCGCCGAGGTGCAGAATACTACCCGGCAAAAAGGTATTCCAGCAGGATACATCTTCCCACACGACCTCATCGAGAGGGGGCCGGAGGGGAAGGCACTAAAAAGGGGCAAGGCGTCCATGGAGGAATACAACCTCGCCCTCCGGATGCTGGAGTCTCACCCAGCCTTCCCCTCCGACTCCATCCCCGGCCTCCTGCACCACAACCTCACGGTGCAGAGAGACTGTGTCACCCATCCGTGGCCGACCGTCCGACGATACTCGGAGACCATATTCGCCTAGGTCGCGGATGGCCGGCTCCCGGACGGCTGGCATGACCCAGTCGCCATCAACGTGGTGCGGCTGGACGTGATAACCGCCCCCGCGACTGCACCAGGTAGCTACCGAGCTGCCAACCCCACGCCGCATCCTCCCACCCGCCCGCCCCCAGACCCGACCAACCAACTCCGACCCATGCACATACACCCGAGAGGCGTACAGCATCCCCTGCCCCGCATGGAACAGGGACCCCGCCTCATGCGAGCTCGCCCCAGCCGGCGAGGCGCACGGGGACCAGGGCGCCAGGAGGAGGCATGCCTGCGCATATTGCACCAATGTGCGCCATATCCTCACCGTCCACAGTGAGGCGGTGTGCTTCACAAAGCACACCTGGGAGCGCGCCTCAGCAGCCCCCGCGATCACCTAGCCGGATTTTTAGTCTGGCAGCAGCGACCCACCCCCAGGGCCCGTCCCCGGGCCCCCCCCTCCAGCCCGGCCAACATCCCGCCTGGAGGACCCCGCCCACCCCGGCCCCGCTGCCTCCCCGCCCTCACACACACTGCCGCCCAGAAGGCGACATTACACATGCCACCCGCCGAGCACCCGACCTCCTCCCTAGGTGACCGGAAGTCGCCCGCCGAGCAGCTCGCCACCGTCCCGACCATAACAACCACCACCCTGTCCATGCCAACTGCCCTCCTGTCATCTCGCCGCCACCCCCCACTGGCCGAGTAGCTCGCCACCCTCCAGGCCGCACCTGGCCCCACAACCACCACCCTGTCCATGCCAACCGCCCTCCTCTCATCTCCCCGTCACCCACCGCTGGCCGCGGCGCTCGCCACACACACCACAGCCCTCACATCTCAGCCGATAGGCTCTCTGCCATCTCTCACATCTCTGCCACCCCTCACATCTCTGCCGCTCACATCTCTACCGCCGCCAGCACCACCCCTCACATCTCTGCCACTCACATATCTGCCGCCGCCAGCACCGATGATGGCCGCCCCTGCACCTGCCGCCCCCGCCACCCCCGCCCCAGCGACACTGCCTACCTCCTCCACCTCCCCGGCCTCCAAGCCCACTCGGCCCACCTCGCCCTCGCCTCCCGCTCCACCCCTACCCCCCACAAATTTGACCTCCCCCTCTCCCCGCCGCACCTCCTCCCCTGCTCCCCCCCCCACCCTCCTGCCCCCCTCCCCCCCTCCCCTCCCCCCACCACCCCCCCTCCCCACCGACCGCCCAAGCCCCCCTCCCCAACGACCTCGGCGAGCCCGTCGCCGAGGTAGTCAACCCTGATTTCCAGGACACCCTCCCCGCCGACCCCTCCTGCGGCCCCACCCCCCAAGCCTACCACCCCACCCTCCTCTCCATATGGCCCCACCTATCCGGAACTGCCTGGAGCCGCCACCCCACCTTCTCCCGGGCCTACCACACCCTCCGTGCTGCGGGCCTCCCCAATTTTTTGGCCGCCCGCATCCCCCTTCCCTTAAGCCTCCACATCCCTGCCTGGCGAAGTCGCCTCCAGGAGCACCCCGATAAAGACCTAGTCGACCTCCTGGAGTTCGGCTTCCCTGCAAATTATTCAGCCAGCACCCCTCCCCGCCCCACCTACACCAACCACCGTGAAGCCCCGGAGCATCAGGTCCACCTCCGGGACTTCATAACCACTGAGCTCGCCCACGGCACCCTTGCAGGCCCCTTCCTCGCCCCTCCCTTCACCCCCTGGGCCCAGGTCTCGCCCATGATGACCCGCCTCAAATCCGACCCCGGTAAGAGGCGGGTCATCGTTGACCTCTCCTACCCCCCCGGGGGCAGCGTTAACGCCGGGATACCCTGCTGCGAGTACCTGGATAGGCCTCACACCTACAGGCTCCCCTCCGTGGCCGACGTGGGCCGCCGCCTCATCGGAGAGGGCAGTGGGGCCTACACCTGGACCGCGGACATATCCAGGGCATACCGCCAGCTCCGGGCAGACCCCCTCTCATGCCCCTTATATGGGATCGCCTTTGAGGGGGCCACCTACATTGACCTCGCCCTCCCCTTCGGCTGCCGCTCCTCGGGCGCCGACTGCGTGAGGGTGACCACTGCGGTGGCCTGGATCCTCCGGCGCGAGGGCTTCCAGGCCCTCGTCTACGTCGATGACTTTGTCGGGTGTGAACTCACCTACCTGAGGGCACGCCAGGCCTTCGACGGCTTCATCGCCCTCGTCGGCGGCCTCGGCCTGGAGGTCGGCTCAGGAAAGTGCCACCCCCCGCGGTGTGGGTCTCCAGGCTGGGCTTCGCCATCGGGCTTGTGCACTCGGGCTTGTGGACACTTACCCCAGCCACGACGACTTCCCATATAACCCGGGCCTCTAACTCCAGGATACACCGCCTCCGAGGTCGCTGCCGTCGACGGGCGGCCCGTCGCCGCCCTCACCCCCTCCACCTGGAGGAACCGTCGTCGAGAGGCCCTCGTGTGAGACGTCTGCCGTGGGGGCGATGCACGATTATGGGACCAGTAAGATACATGTCCAACCATACTTATTATAAATGGTATAGAAGCCAGGTGGGAGGCGTGATGAGAGTCCATTTAGGTCACCATGTAAAATTTTCCGATATAATAACATGAGGATATATGAACTCTACTATAATAAATTGCAACTTATCTATATAATGGTAAATGGTAATATATAAAACCAAAGGCATATGAGGGATATATGGAGTTGGTAAACTATTACTCATTAAGTATAGACATTGTCTAGTAATATAGTATAGAAGAGGAGTGTCACTTTGTAGATACAGTCTTTGGAGGAGTTGCCCCACATACCCCCTCCCCCCAGGTGTTATTTATGGATCACTACAGACCACAAGGCACTGTAGCCAGCATGACAATGCCTTGGATACAAGAGATTGAACTCTGATTGGTGGATAGATAAATACCTGTTAGGGATTGGGAGATCAACCCATGTGACCACCACCATCTTGGATTCTAGAAACCTATATAAGATAATAAACCAGGGAGTGTCACTCTCCTACTTTTCACTCTTTCTCTACTTTCCTTCCTTACCTGTATTGATTTCTCATTAGCCTGTCCACACCACTCACACCACCAGCTGGCGACTTTACAAAATGGTGACCATGACGTGTTGAAACTACCGGCATTTGAACCTACACGACATTGGTTAGTAGTGACTGTGTTGACTGTATTTGATACTTTCGGTGTGTTTCGGTAGCATTTTCATTTTATTTGTTATTTAATACTATATGAGAGTATATTTCTTAATTAAATTGTTAGTTGACTGCTGGTTAATTTAACGCACATGGTGTTGTAATTTTGACGTTAGGGCTAGAACTACTTTTTTTTTTTAGCGACTATATATTATATACGTAGTATTTTTATTTAATTTAATTGGATATGTTATTCTAAATTCTAAAAAAAAGGATTTTTCTATTGACTACGACTGGTGGGTTGTTGGAGTGGATAAGTTAGTTTTTCTTCTATTGATTCTCCATTCTTTTTGCTTTATACAGGGACTAAATTAAATTAAATTGCTTTGTCGACAAGTTTTCCGACGAAAGTGTCATTTCTTGAGGGAGGCATTAGTCTTTGGCATCGATATTACTGTAATGTCGCATGTCTGAAGCCTTGTGTCGCCGCTAGAATATTTTTCATTTCAGACTACTTTTGGTAATTTTCTTTAACCCTGAAGTAAATTAGAGCGTATTAATATATATGGGAGAGACTTTTCACTTTTCTGCTACTTTACAGGTATATTTCTTGGTTGGATACAATTCGTTAAATTTATTTCTACCGCGCTTTTCACAACACAATGAATTTCCTATATAACCCGCTACAAGGAGGATATCAATAGCGTGAACATATTTGACTGGTGGTAAGCTATATATTGTATTAAATACACTTACACTACACACTCACAATGCCTATATCACGTTTAAAAGAGGATGCATTACGGTTGTGGTTTGAAAGTCAGGTAGATATAGGTATTCTTAGTGCTGACTGTGATAAATTGGAAGCATGGACTAAATTTATGGCTGATAGCTTAGAAAGTATTACTGACAAAAATGAAGAAAGAATATTGCAAATTACTGAACGTACAGAGGCTGATAATGACAGGGAAGAGCGCAGAGAGACAGGAATTAGCTAGAACATAAAAGTAATGAAACTAAAATATGAGCTCTTAAAGCATATGGGAAGTCTGTACCTATGCTGGATGGGACTGACAGAGATGCACTGAGAGAGTGGGTAGATCTTATTGAGAGGATTGGAATTCTTGAAGATGTGTCAGACTTAGATATAATTTGCTTCGCACTTTCAATTGCAACAGGTACTCTGCATGAAGTGTTATTCACTGCCTTCACAACTAAGGGTGCTAAGTCATGGGATGATATCAAAGAGGAAATTGCTAAGACTTTGTTAACTGCAGATGAAAAAACACATTTAAAAAGTATAGTAATGACTATGGTACAGAATGAGGGTGAGACAGTGGCAGCATATTGCCAACGGTTTAAAACTGATGCTAGTAAGGGGTGGAAACTACCTTCTGCTACCTTGGGGACTGAAACCTTTGAAATTTTGTTATCACGATTTCTTGATTCATTGTTGGATGACGACACTATGTGGTATGTAGAGACCAATTGACCAAAATCATTGGAGGAAGCTTTTACTCTAGCTATATTGCACCTGTAACGCTTACTATGAGCAACCACTCAGTCATACTATAAAAGAGACGGGCATCTGTGGCTGAGTGGTTGCTACTAGCTATTGTTCTTACTGTATCCGACCACCACGTAGACTTTTCGCTGACCAAGCTGTGCACATCAACAACAACTTCACCAAGTTGTACTCTTGTGTTTGCGCTCACCTCCGTATTTGTCTACCTCACGTACGATTCAAATGTTTTGTATTATTGATTTTGAGTCGAAATTGCAGATATTGGAATCCACAGACTTCTTTTTTTTTAGTATCGCCATCAATGTTTTCGGTACACACGGTTGACCTGGTCAACTCCGGAGCTGGCCCCCCTACGTTATCAACAATATCACAACAAAGTAAGAATATGGATTCCTTTTCATCTGATTCTTTTCCAGCCTGCAATACGATTCAATTAGCTTTGGACAATAATAAAAAGACGATAGAAGTGGTCACCACACATCGATGTGCAGATAATTGGGTGTCGTATCCTCTGCCTTTTTTAGCCCCATAGTGCTGCACTCACCTTAACAAAAAAAAAGGCTCACCTAAGTACTATCATGTATCCTTATCTGTCGTTGTAGGATCGTCCTGCAAATACGATATGAATACGATATAAACACAACTCAGAACGAGTCGGGGGGCCACACCATTGCGGTTCTGTTTTATTCTCTGAACAATATTGCTGACCGCTGTCTTTGTTTACATCTGCCAATATACTCTAGGAGACGCCACTGTAGCACTGTAGCACCATAGTCCTGCTGGTGCACTGTTAGGATTTATATCTATAATTTGTTTACAGAAGTTTTTATTATGGGGGTGTTTACGCTGCCTATCACCCTGTAGCTCGGATGATACTTGGGTTTGGCTTATGTTCATTGGTGGATTAGCATCACGAAGTGTCGTGTCGTGTCAGCGCCAGGTTTTTTATCGACAAATTGTCTGATCATGGTGCCGGTGTCCATGGTGCCGGTGTCCAAAACCACAACCAATCCAATCCACAACCAACAACCAACCAACAACAACCAACCAACCAACACAACCAACAACCAAACAACACACCAAACAACAAACAACAAACCAACCAGCAACCTAAACAACAACGAACCAAACAACGAACCAACAACAATGAACCAACAACAACCGACCAAGAAAACAATGAACCATCAACCAACAGCAAATCCATAACCAATACAACAACCAATGCAATAACCAATGCAATAACCGATCCCCAACCGACAACCAACAACCAACAACCAACCAACAACCAACCAACAACAACCAATCGAATAACAACAATTCCATAATCAACCAACCAACAATCAATCCAAAACCACAACCAATCCACAACCAACAACCAACAACCAACCACAACCAACAACCACAACCAACAAACAACCACAACCAACAACCAACAACCAATCCCATCCCACCAACCAACCACAACCA
This sequence comes from Branchipolynoe longqiensis, assembly GCA_030323885.1. Lineage (NCBI taxonomy): Eukaryota > Metazoa > Annelida > Polychaeta > Phyllodocida > Polynoidae > Branchipolynoe > Branchipolynoe longqiensis. The sequence continues at coordinate 12,953 of JASIRB010002490.1, read as the reverse complement.
ACTAACCTATCAACCAGCCAGGCAACTCGATTACTCGATATAAGATACTAGATATAAAAATATCATTATTCTTATTACCAACAACCACCAACCAACAACAACCAACCGAACAACAACAATTCCATATTAAAACCAACAGGGTAGATTTGGAGATATTTGAAGCGAAAACATGCCAAATCAATTTTGCAAACCTAAATGCTGAACGTAGTGTTTATTGTCTGATCGCACCTAACGCCAATCACCAACAATCAACAGTCAACACAACCAACACAACCAGCAACCAACACCCAAACAACCAACAAACAACCAAACAACAAACAACACATCCAACCACCAACCAACAACAACCAACCGAACAACAACAATTCCATAATCAACCAACCAACAACCAACAATCAATCCAAAACCACAACCAACCAATAACCAACCAACCAACAACCAACCACAATCAACAAGCACAACCAACAAACAACCACAACCAACAACCAACAAACAACCACGACCAACAACCAATCCCATCATGCAAATCACCAACAATCAACAGTCAACACAACCAACACAACCAACAACCAACCAAACAACACAACCAACCACCGACCAACCAACACCAACCAACCGAACAACTACAATGCCATAATCAACCAAGCAACAACCAACAATCAATCCAAAACCACAACCAATCCAATCCACAACCAACCAACAACCAACCAACCAACAACCAACCACAACCAACAACCACAACTAACAAACAACCACAACCAACACACAACCACAACCAACAACCAATCCCATCACGCCAATCACCAACAATCAACAGTCAACACAACCAACACAACCGACAACCAGCAACCAAACAACCAACCAACCAACCAACAAACACCATAACCAACCAACAATCAACCAACCAAACAACAACAATTCCATAATCAACCAACCAACAACCAACAATCAATCCAAAACCACAACCAATCCAATCCACAACTAACCAACAACCAACCAACAACCAACCAACAACCAACCAACAACCAACAACCACAACCAACAAACCACCACAATCAACAACCACCAAACAACCACAACCAACAACCAATCCTATCACACCAATCACCAACAATCACCAGTCAACACAACCAACAACCAAACAACAAACAACACAACCAACCAACAACCAACCAACAACAACCAACCGAACAACAACAATTCCATAATCAAACAACCAACAACCAACAATCAATCCAAAACCACAACCAATCCAATCCACAACCAACAACCAACCAACCAACCAACAACCAACCACAACCAACAACCACAACCAACAAACAACCACAACCAACAACCAAACAACAACCACAACCAACAACCAATCCCATCATGCCAATCACCAACAATCAACAATCAACAGTCAACACAACCAACACAACCAATAACCAAACAACCAACCAAACAACAAACAACAAACACAACAACCACAACAACCAATCCAATCCTAAACCAACAGCAAGTACATAATCATTACAACAACCGAGGCAACAACCAATCCACAACCAACAACATCGAATCAACAACCAACGACCAAAACAACAACGAACCAAACAACGAACCAACAACAACCGACCAACCAAACAATGAACCATCAACCAACAGCAAATCCATAACCAATACAACCAATGCAATAACTAATCCCCAACCAACAACCAACCACCAACCAACCAACAAACAACTACAACCAACAACCAATCCACCAACCAATCCACGAATGCGCCAGCTAACCTACCAACTCGATTAATAGATAGAAACATATCACTATTCTTATTAAGGCCGCGATCATTGTTTGGTGAGACCAGTAAATTAACCAGTTAAATAACCAACACCCTCATAGTTTGTTTCACATTATTCATTTGTGCGTAGGGCCATTTGATTCTAAATCAATAGAAATCAATGACTATTTCACTTTCTATTATGTCACTCTAGTGTCAGTGTCACATGCCAGCCGCTGAATAGGGGTAGGAAATACCCCCCCCCCCCCACCCTACCAAGAACTACATAGTCATAGTTTGACAGCCATACGGCTTTTAGGTGGATTATTCTTCTGTTATCTATTGAATTCGGATTATACTTTTGACAGCATTTTCGTGCGGTTTGATGTGCATTGTTTGCTCTGGTATTTCATAGTGGTACAGTTCCTGTTGATGATGACTTCCTGTAGGAAAAATGAGATAGTCAAAATTCTAAATTCAAATACTTGAAATTAATTTTGGCATATACTGTCATTGTTTTTCCTCCACCTCCACCTCCATCTGTTATTTTGCCACTAAACAAACACATCTGATGTAAACTGCACACAGCCGTTTCAGCCTTTTGTGTGGAGTTAGCCATCCCTACCAGGTGTCCCTACATATGTATTTATGTCAGTATCTATATTCTCAAATGCTTAACACCACAAAATGAACCTGATGCCTAAATAAAGTATTTAGTTGTATTTGAATGTGACCTACATACTCTTTATGGAAACGCAATTACCGTCCCCTTATCTTTACATTCATCGCTTTACCTCACCTCAGTGTCTCCTTATCAAAGCAGTCTGAGTTACACTTAAACACTTCAATGACACAAACACAAAAATAGTCATTTTCTGCGACTCTTCATTTAAGAAGTCGGTATTTAGTAATGTGCTCCCGACAAACTGATATCCCCACTTATTTTTTATTTTAACAATATGGACTAGACTAGACTACATTATCACTCAAATAGTATGTTGTTGTAATGTTTGCTAACCGAGTAATAGCAGGTACAACATGTACCACAGCAGGACCCTGGTCGATGGTGTCGGTGGGGGTGAGGGTGGTTTTATTTATGGGCGGCAGAATAACGTGAGAAACTTTGTAATTCTTATCTGACCCGATTTGCTTGATCACATTTCTTCCCTAATCGAGCAATGTTTTCTGAGTACACCTGATAGCGTACGATTAACTTTTCTAATGTCAATACCCTTTAGAATTGAATATTTCGCTGTATGGACACCCACCACCCAGCCGATATTAAATTTCACTCTCCACCCTACTGTCAACAGCTAACCCGCAAGCTGGGGGCGGATGACGTCGCGGAGGCAGAGTCGTGTGAGGCGCTCCTGCCTCGGCGTGCTCCTCGGCGGCCCGGTGGGTGCCCCTGGGATCGCGATCCAGCTGGCATGATGAGGCGTGCATGAGGGGTAGATGCGCAGCCTGTGGGTGTTGATGCAGGAGGCGAGGAGGCGAGGAGGCGAGGAGGCGAGGAAGACGAGGAAGAGCCAAGTAGGAAAATGGTGCGAATGGGCAGGGCGGAGGGAGGCGAGTGGCTTAGGAGCATGGAAGTGGCCGGTTATAAAGGCCGGGAGAGAGAAGAAGGGGGGCGGTTACGTAATAGCGCAACGGTTAGGGAAAAAGGGGGGCGTCCTCCTCCCCCGCCACGAATCACGCACAATGCAAGCATTATGACCAAGTTGTATGTGGCAACCCATACTTATTAAGTGTACCAGTATCTAAGTTAGTTAGCCATGTAGAATAAAATCTAGATAATTGTTTTTATTTTGAAAGTTTGATGCTTCATCGGACTATGCAGCTTTAATCTAGTGCTAATTTGAAAGGATTTTAAATTTTGCATCAGTATAGTTTCTAAATCATTTCTAAATCATATAATGATAGTTTAAACCTGGACCTATCGCCGGTGTGTTTTTAACATCCGAAAGTGTTGTGGTTTGAACATCATTAGCAGTCGGTACCTACATAGGGTTCAATATTTGTATTCCTTCCTGTATATGATGAAATTACACGCCCAAATGCAAAAACAGTTTTGAGATAATACATTTGCTAGATAAAATGTATTAATTTTGAATTAAAAGTGGAAATTTAAAGTAGCATAGTCCGATGGTTTTGATTTTCTGTATTTTTTCTGAGATAAATATATTAGCTTGATACATTAGTTCAAAGTGACTTATATTTTAAATGGTAAACTTTTGAGATATTTTGAGTGCAAACATGGAAAATTAGTTTTGGCAAGCTTGCCAAAACTCTGACACCATAGACTTCTGCAGTAACAGGTTCTGTTAAATTGACTCAGTATTGCCTTCTACACAGAAACAAATGCTTAATAAGTTCAGCAGTATCTAAGTTAGATATGTAAAATGAAATCTAGATAATTGGTTTGGTTTTGAAAATTTGATATTTCATCGGACTATGCAGCGTTAACAAAAAGTGAAAGGATGTGAGGTTAGTTCTGTTAACCAATTGCCATTCTACCTATTTATAGGAGTTTCAATTGTTAATTGCTAAATCAATCTGAAATCCGCACCCTTGAAAGCTTCAAATCGCAATAAATGTGTTCATAGTGAATACATTGTTTTCAACTAAGTGCCTGACTTCTTTGTAAAACCACTGTTGAAAACTTCAATCTAATTGTCTCACAATCCTAATTATTGACGTATTAAATTGCAGAGTTGTCATGTTTTATTTAATCTAAATCTGTTCGATGAGTTTCAATCAATGACAACCACAAATATGTCAGTAATGTGTGTATTAACTTTTATTCTAACGGGTGGAATCGAAAGAGGAGAAAGGCATCTACTTACACCGAAAATTTCATTTAGATATCTCAATTCTTCCGCAAGGTATAACTAACAATCACTAAATTAGTAAATATATAGGTTTTGGGTCATGCATTTGTAATGCTAAAATCACCTTTATTTTTCTGGATGATTTTATTTATAGGTTGTTTGGTTTTAGAGATATTTGTCCATTATTCTAAATAAATAGAAATACAGGACTATTTCACTTTATGACCAATACACTTTGATAGTTATGAATGTTTACTCATAGAGTAATATTCTTCACTTCATTCCAGGCCTAACCATGAATGCCCAATGCCAAGCTCATGTAGCGCGGAAGTGGAATGCAATTCGTCCACAACTAACACGCAGTCATTACCATTCATTTGCACCACTGATGACTACATGCACGGTTTGTTCCGGAGACACAGTAAGGCATCCGATCTTATGCCTTGACTGTGGGCCAACAGCCTACTACTGTGAAGGGTGTTTTAAAAAACACCAGAAACTTGCGCCTCTTCACATCGTCCTTATCTGGCAGGTCATTTCACACACCACTTTAATTTTGAACGAAATAGATGCATGCTCTATCAGGTCAATGAAATGTAGGATGCTTGTTTTTCGTTAGTAATTATTTAATTATTTTGAATTACGACACAGGGCTCCTCAGATGAGTGAATAACTTAAATTAACTATATACAGGCTCTACAGTTAAAAGACTAAAGTGCTAATTTTATATATAAACAAACGCTTCAATTTATACAGTATATCGGTTTAATTAGTGATATCCAGAAGGATATTGAGTAATTGATGTGAAGTGAGTTGTATTTCCATGTATTGTTAGCAGTAGACGGTGAGCATTAGATGTTGAGCAGTAGATGGTCTAAATCATGGCTGGTGTTAGACCTTCTACTGCTCACCGTCTAATGCTCACCTTCTATTGCTTGTTGAGCAATTGATGTGAGCAATATTATATGAAGTGGTTATGAGCAATATTATATGAAGTGATGAAATTACAATGAAATTATCTGTGTAAATTTGTGTCTTCTTTGTACATAGTGTGTGTTTCTTGATTTCAGTGTATGTTTTGTTTTAGCAGTAGACGGTGAGCAGTAGATGTTGAGCAGTAGATGGTCTAAGTCATGGCTGGCGTTAGACCCTCTACTGCTCACCGTCTAATGCTCACCTCTACTGCTTGTCGAGCAATTGATGTGAAGTAAGGTGTATGAAGTGAGGTGTAGTCTGAGCAATAATATATGGAGTGAAGCAATTGATGTGAAGTGAATTGTATTTACGTGTATTGTTAGCAGTAGACGGTGAGCATTAGATGTTGAGCAGTAGATGGTCTAAATCATGGCTGGTGTTAGACCTTCTACTGCTCACCGTCTAATGCTCACCTTCTACTGCTTGTTGAGCAATTGATATCAATTAGGACCTTTAGCAATGTTCTGGTGCAATATCATAGGTGATATTGAAATATGATTTTGATATTGCACCAGAACATTGCTAAAGGTCCTAGTTGATGATTTTCAAGAAAATTAGTGACATTGAATTATTGTCGATATAGCCTCGAAACGATGACCATGACTAACCCATGATTCTGCACCAAATAGGTGATATTGAAATATACTTTTGATATTGCCCAGCCACGCCGCTCGCCGTTCCACCCCGGTGACCTCGAGTCACCCATACATATATATATATACAACATCTCCCTTTTCAATGATCATAAACAAAAAAAACAAAAGAAAACAACCAAAAAAAACATTAAAAAACGAAACGATTTACTTCTACCTCAACATCTCTACCTCTAACTTTAACAGACTTATCACTGTTTACGTAACACCTGTCACCGTTACATTACCATAATTGTACACATAATACAGTTTGGTCATTCCAAGCGTCACCTGGCTGTTCTCTACAATTTATATTATGATTTTGATAAATGCTCACTATCTCTTTCTTATCTCTACCTATAGGTCAAGCCTGACCGTGGGTTTTAGTTTACGCCCGAATCTGGATGTTTTGACTGCAGTCTTGTTTCGTTGGTGTTAGCATGATGTGAGCCATCGGTGCTATAAATACTTGCGATCTGTTTCGGTGTAGTGTGTTGTTTGCATTGTTGACTATCTGATATTCTCGGCGGGTATGGCCGGTGTTGCCTACTACTATGCCTTTTTGCCAGGTCCCTTTGTGAGTTTGATATTTCACTCTTTCCCCCACCGGGATCGCTTTGTGTGTTTGCCCAGCTGTTTTGTCGTGGTACTGTATGTGTTTTTGTTGGATCAATTTTATTTGTGTTGTTTTGTCTTGATGTATGTTTGGCAACAAGTGTTGTTTGACTATCGGTATTCGTGACCGGAGACGTCTGCTCATCAGCAGTTGTGCTGGAGAAGCGTTTATTATGTCTAACGGTGTATTTCTGTAGTTAAGCATTGCTAGATGTATATCTTTTTGGTCAGTTGTGCATTTCTTTATCATGTTTTTGACGATCTGGACAAATCTTTCGACTTGTCCATTGCTACGTGGGTATAACGGGCTGGAGTATGTCGGAGTGAATTGGTAGTGTTCTGCAAATCTTTTATATTCTTCACTCCGAAACTGCGGTCCGTTGTCTGAGACAACGTACCTGGGTATGCCGTGTCATGCAAAGTTTTGCTTTAGCGACTCTATTACTGTGTGTGAAGTGGTATCGACAATTTGGTCTAGTTCGGGGTACTTGCTGTAGTAGTCTGCCGTTAAGATATACGTTTTGTTGTGGATTTCGAACAAATCTACTCCTATCTTGTGGTAGGGGATGCTTTCAATATTATGATTGATCAAGGGCTCTTTGTGCAATTTGGTGCGGTTGTTTTGACATGTGTTACATCTGTTTATTCTGTTCTCTATGTATTTATTTAGATTGGGCCAGAACACGGAATCTCTTGCTAATTGTTTAGTTTTTGTGATTCCGGCATGTGATTCATGTAAAATGTCTAACATGGTGTCTCTTGCTTCCTGCGGTATCAGAACTCGGTTTCCTTTCATCACTAGATTATCCTCGATAGTAAGCTCATCTTTATATGACTGATATTGTCTCAGCTGGGGTGATAGGCTCTCAAATGGTGTATCCCAACCGTTCTTGATCTGAAATTTTAGCTCCGTCATTGTTTTGTCAGTTGTGTACTCTTGCATGATTCTTTTTAATATGCCCGAACGCGCGTCTATTGTTGCCACATTTAAGGTGTCATCGAACAGATTTACTGGATGCAGGCTGCAGCTGTGTGCCCTGTGTAATAAGTGATAGGACACAATAATGACTGCACACGGCGAAGGCTAGTTCCAACTGGTTTATTTTAGTCCACCACCCTGCAACGCCCCTAATGACGTCACTCGGGGTTCCCCACCTCACGTGGTGGGGTAGCCCCCAGTCCTTACAAAAAAAAATATATATATATCACATCTCCCCTTCTTATTTTTTTTTTTTTTAAAGTTGAAGACTTAACTCTAACACGATGGTAATTCATTTACACTGTAACAGTTTTAGTTTAGTCATTATCAGTATTTTCTTGCGTTAATCTTGTATATTTTTCTTGTCTTACCATCTACAATCTTTTCGATGTATCCTGTGACATCATTTTTATGTCATTTGTAACTTATGTCGGTGTGACATACCGTCTGACCTAAGAATTAGCTTAAATTTCTACTCATTTAGGTTACTAGTTCACTTGGGTTGAACATTGATATATACAATTGGACAGTGTTTGCTGTTATTGTGTAGCAATGTTACCAGACCTACTGTGCCCTCCCAGTGGGACATGACTATCAGTGTGTCAATTATACGCTGAGCCGCTGGTACTAATGGGTTAATTTGTTTTGAACCCGCCCACTGGGCGGACCACTCGACGTATCGAGTGATATAATGAGATCTAACAGGTGCACTCATACCCTCTACCTGTCCGTCTACATGGGGTTCCATGTGTTTTGGTGTGTGTGTGTTGGTGCGTGTTTGTTGTTTTCTCTGCTCACCGGGTATCCTGAAGATATATTTACGATTTCTTCGCAACACATTGTTTTCCATATTTTTAATTTTGTAGTCTCTTGGGCCTGGTGTGTTGGTTTGTACTATTACTCCTGTTTTCCATTGGCCTTCATGATTCATATATTTAACCTGGTCTTTTGTTTGTAACTTCATATGCTGAATGCCAGCATGTTTGTCATGATATTGCTTTTGTGACTGTTGAATTTTTTTGAATTGTTTCAATTTAGATTGGGGGACCTGTGTCTCTAAATGTTTCTTTGTTGCAGGTAATTTACACCTGAGTCTCCTGCTGAATAGCAATTGCGCTGGAGATGCATTTACATTGGTGAGCGGTGTGTTTCTGTAATTCAACAGTGCAATATTATAGTCTTTTTTTTCATTTGTCGCTTTTTTTTATGATCCGTTTTACTGTTTGAACGTACTTTGTGCATGTAGCGGATTTGAAAATACTGTTTGAAATCCAAACTCTTCCGCAAAACTCTTGTGTGCGGCACTCTGGAGTTGTGGACCATTGTCCGATACTACGATTTCCGGTATTCCAAAGCGGCAAAATATTTGTTTTAACGCTGTAACGTGGCTGTACTGGTTGTCGAATATAATTCTGCCACCTCCGGGTATTTGGAGTAGTAATCTAATATAATAACAACATTTTTACCATGAATTTGGAACAAATCAATACCTATCTTTTGAAAGGGCAGCTGGGGTATTTGATGTGACATCAGCGGTTCTGCGTGTAACCTGTTTCGTAACGATTGGCAATTTGGGCAGCGCGACACTACATCTTCGATCTGTTTTGACATACCTCGCCAGAAGATATTGTCACACGCCAGTTCTCTACACTTTACAATGCCCAAGTGCCATTCATGTACCAAGCTTAACATATCTTGTTGCAATTCAAATGGGATTATTATCTGATTATCCTTAAAAAGTAAATTGTCTACTATAAAAGAAAAGTGTACAAAATCAAAAATATAAATTTGTTCATCAAGCTCTGAACACTCACTGTGGCTCATCTAATAGTTGGATCTCCTTCAAATGTTGCACACATATCAGATGGAACTAATGCATATTAGTTATACCAAAGATTTTAACTAAACATATGAAAAGCTGTATTTTGATTGCAAACACAGATTAAAAGTGTCCGAAACCAACAATATTGATTAAAATAAATCTTTAAATATTCACTGTACCTAAAGCAATGGTTGGATCTGCACCAAACTTGGAACAATATTAGATTATATATCTTCTGATATAAGTCAATATACATCAATGTCAAATACATGTTTCTACATGGGTGTCATCATTGTGAAACTAGTATGGTCAGCAAAGGCCCAAACAGGTTGGTGTCAATATTCTGCCTGCGGCTCCTTGGACTACCTGGCACTATAGTAAGATTGGTATCATTGGAAAGGTAATTAAATTGTCTGTCTAGCCATACCAAATCTTACTAGGTTTAGAATATTTTGTAATTCAATAGATGGGCTTTGATGCGCGAAAAGGAAGAAGGGAAGGCGGGGGTGGAAAATAAGGCGTTTTATTCTACGCCTCAACAGAGAAATACAGGGTAAAAATGGATAAGCTCCAGGGAGCGACAGTGAGAGAACTCATAAGGAGCAAAAGTAAGGTAAATAAGGCTCCGGGGAGGAGTGAAGACCTCAGAAGGAGGAACAATGTATATAGTAAGGAGAAGGTAGAAGCTCATGAGGAGCGGATAAAGGATAATGTTCGGATGGATTAAATGTCAGTAGAGTGAGGGGGTGCCGAGGAGCCCTCCACCGCTGGAAAGAAAGTGGGAGAGGGATTGTTGGGTGGGTGGGCGGAGGAAAAAGCAGGGAGCAGGAAGGCGGCAGGAGGGTGAGTGTCTGAGGGAGGCCGGCGGGCGGCCTTATAAGGGAAGGGGGGGGGGCGGTTACAGCAGCTGAGGTGTGAAAGCTGGCGGCCCGGGGGAGGGCGAGAGGTGGCGAGCAGCGGGCGTCGGGTGAGGCGCGAGGCCTGCGCGACCCGGGGGGCGGGGGAGGTGGCGACGTGCCGCGCCATCTGCCGAGGTGAGTAGGCAGCGCGACACGGGGCGGGGGGAGGGTCTCTTCCTCTCCTCGCATCAAACGTAATGCTTCGCATTACGACCAAACTTTCTAAATTATTTAAATTGCAGAAATTGACCTTTTTGACCTAGGCAAACCTATATGGTTAGAAAGCTGAGGTCATTGCGCTTCTTCTGATACCATCCTTGACTTTCTACGGGGTAGTGCAAGGAAGCGCGAGCCCATTAAAATACCCTGTTTTCGCAGTCGTTTTCATTTACATCAGTAATGAAGGAATATTCACTAAATACACTCATCATACAAATGGAGTTTACTTAAATACAAACTTACTCTATATTCTATCCAACAACACCCTCGGATAGAACATATGTTTATGTTCTAGGTTATGTAATTTCATCTAAATCATATACATAGAGAAATAGTTACAAGCATGTGAATATTGATGAAAAAAGCACCATTCCTGGATTTGTAATGGGCGCTGCAAGTACCTACTTTCAGCTCAAATTGTCCGAAATTAGCAGGTTTTCATCAAAATTACTCCGGGCTAATGATCAGTTTGATATATTTATCTAAAAAATAAGGCACAACTTCAAACGCCATCGGACTATGCAACTTTAACCCACTGTTGTGAGCCTTGTTAGTCACCACAGACAAACACATGCATGTCAATACATAAATTGGTCAACACTAGATAGATCCTACCAGCGAGAAGTTGATTATACATGCATGCGCCACCTGGTCACTTCTGTGACACATGCGCGATGCCACGTAAACTGGTGTGTCCGCCATGGTGGGCAGACATCGATTAACTCAGTGATAATCTGGCGTCCCCCATCTGTCACCTTGTAAAATATTACGATATATACAGCAGGGGAGGGTGCTATTGTGTAATGTGTTATTTGTATGCCTAGCCAGATAGGTATATATATTTTGTTCACCTCGGTACTACGCTCAGGCTACTCGTAGTCCAGGGAGAAGGAAGCACATTCAGGTCCAGCAATTAGCATAATCTACTCCGGCAGTTTTTCTACATTAACTACTAGACCAACCAGGTTAGTATCGTTTTTGAATGGATACGTTGGTATAGTTAATGTTAGCATTCACATACATCAAGTTTTTAGAACTTTTTATTGAATATTAACTGATTTACAGGTTAAGTACAATGTGTCGTAACATTGTTAGAACAATGCCGCCATTGTTCTTTGTAATGCCGCTCATTGCCAAACGGAGAGATGTTTGGCAGGAGCCACTTAAATCGTTAGGATATATTCCTGGGTTTCCTTGAGATTCCCCAAATGTGTTAGGCATACCTCCGAGTTCTGTAGTATAATTGTTACATTTACGGAGTCCAAAGATAGAGGGAAATTTGAGAGGCCGTTGGCTCACACTAAAGGGAAATTTGAGAGCCCCATGACTATCTCGTCAGAGGGTTTGCAAGATATTATGTGGTGGCTGTCACACATTAATGACTCACTAAACCCCATTAGAATGGATGAACCCAATATGACGGTTACAACGGATGTGTCCCTAGAAGGATGGGGGGCTCATAGAGACCAACAAGCGACTGGTGGTCGGTGGATGGAAGATGAAATTTCCGATCACATAAATGTACTAGAGCTCAGGGTTATTTATTTGGGCTTACGTAGTCTAATCCACCTACCTAAAAATGGAGCTGACCCACGACTATCCGAGACTCGTACCTCGGGAAAACAACAGTTATCCATCATATGTACTGAGGAAAGATTCGTATAACTATACTATATATTTACACATACATAATCTGCGCAGTTTCGCTGTAAACAAGTTCATAATTATATTTTATTGTTGGTTATTTTGTTGATTTTGGTGGTGTCTGTCACCTACTGCAGCTGCCTTTTTTTAACTTATCAGGGCCGAAGCTAGAGGGGAGGGGGGAAGGACTAGGTTCTCTGCCCTACCCCCACCCTCACCCTCAAGGAAAACCCGTCATATAAATTGGGCTACGACGTAGGAAGAAGAGACAAGACTGACTGACATCTGGCAACATGGTGGGGCGCCAGGATAGCGCAGCCGGAAAACGGCCCGCAGCGAATATAACAATAAATATCGTGGGTTAATAATAAAGGCCGCATTAAATGCTAGGATCCTGTAGGAAGATAGGAATATAGCTCCGCCCATTTATACTCATAGTAATAAATTATATATCCCATAACAATTCTGACATAGCTGGAAATGACATTTCGGAGCCTCTAGATTTAAAATAATTATTCGGGGGGCGGGGAGATATCGCCATTCCTCGGGCCTTTGGCAAAAAAGGAAGGTTTGTTTATTT